>PITA01027832.1:0-20330 GCA_004023965.1 Spilogale gracilis | reverse complement strand
GGAGGAGCCTGCTTAAGATTCCCTCTCCCTTTGCATTCTCTTTCAAAAAAATAAAAAATAAAAATAAAGGCAATTTATTCCTCTGCAATAATCTCACAACACAGATTGAAGTGGGCTTACTTCACCTCCTCCATAGCCTTCCTACCTTTTAAATATGAGTGCATATTTTAAGATACAATTTGATAATAAAAAAGTGGGTAAACTGCAGGGTGATAAACCTGAGCAAGATAAAGCCAGAGGACTCAAGAGCAGTAAGGACCCATGGATAAAGAACTCGATGCAGGGGCGCCTGGGTGGCTCAGTTGGTTAAGCGACTGCCTTCGGCTCAGGTCATGATCTCAGAGACCCGGGATCGAGTCCCACATCGGGTTCCCCGCTTGGCGGGAAGCCTGCTTCTCCCTCTCTCACTCCCCTTGCTTGTGTTCCCTGTCTCACTGTGTTTCTCTCTGTCAAATAAATAAAATCTTAAAAAAAAAAAAAAAAAGAACTTGATGCAGAACTTGACATGACTATTGTTCTGGATACTCTTTTAACTATAATTAATTTCTTAGGGAAATCAAATAAGAAAGATGTCAAATCAGATTCCCTAAACTTAACAAATTTCACCTTGCCTCTGGTCTACAAAAGGATCCTGACTTCACAACTACAGAAGTGGTGCAAGTTCACTATTAATGTTAAAAATGTCCTCTTCCAGGGTGCCTGGGAGGCTCACTCAGTTAAGCAGCTACCTTTGGCTCACTGAGGTCATGGTCCCAGGGTCCTAGGACTGTGTACTGCATGGGGCTGCCCGCTCAGCAGGCAGTGAGCTTCTCCCTCTCCCTTACCTGTGCTCCCTCTCTCGCCCTCTCTCTCAAATAAATAAAATCTTTTTAAAAAAAGTCTTTTTACCCCTCCATAAATCCCTTCATATCAGTGTCCAAAGACAGATACTTTTCACTTACTGGACTCATCCTAAAAAAACAACATTCCTTTGTGACCCTATGGTTCAAAAGTACAGAAGGATCCCATCCACCAAATAAGTTTCTTTGAACATTTCTGCCCTAGGGCTCATTGGTTTTCAGAAGTAAACAGGTAGAAAACTAAAATTACTACTTCTATGAGGTAACGGTGGTCCCCGAGCTATGGGAACAAATCACAGCTGGAAGTTCTAGTGCCTTCTGTGTGGATTCCACAAACACCAGGGTCATTTAAATGTGAACCAGAACTTTCACTGGTTCTCCCTAAAGGTATACAGAATGACCTTGGGTACGTTTCTAAGAAAATATTTTCCACAGTGTGACCTAGGAAAGGTCATCAAGATTGTACAGGTCTCTCCTCATGCTCCTCTCCAGAGCCCTCTGCCCTCACTGCTTGTGGGGAAGGTGGGGAGTGGGAGCTTGACAAAGAGCAGGGAAGCAGAGAGATCTAATTTTGAGGATTATAACAATAATATACAATATTATACAATAGTATACAATAGTATACAATAAACTTTAGCAAATTAGGCAGACTGCCTGGTTTACAAAGAACTGTCCAAATTAGATGCAATACCTCTTACCACCCCTTCCAAATGGAGTAGGCTCCTAAGAACAGGATACATTTATTAGTTTGTAAAATGGGGATCTCACCAACAACTTATATAGCGAAGCTCGTATTTTGTGATTGAGGTAGTGTCCCCAGAATAAAAAATATAATGAAAGCACCATTTCCCCTTTATTTTACTAATTTTCTTGGTAAGTTTTTTTGGGGGGGTGGGGTGGGGGGGATTACCTAAGATTTTTTTTGTCTGATTTTTTATTGTCTTTTTGATACCTAACTTGTAATTTCTTATCCCCTATTAGAAAAATACCCATTCACTTGATCATCAGCTCCCAGTTGGAAATAATTTTGTAATCTTGTAATGAAGATAGCCTGAAATAAGAAAGAATTTTAAAAATTGAAGTCTCAATATGACTCAAGCACAGAGCCTGCACTTGGAATGGTGTGGCTCTCATTATAACTTAGACTACAAATTGAAAAGCAATTTTGAAGTTCTGAGGTTTCAGAGGGGCAGGCAGAGCAAATTAGAGTCAATTACAGAGGTAGAAAAAACAGGCAGCTGAAAATGTTTCTGAAGTGTATTTTTATTTGTCTTGAGGCAAGAGGTCAATTCTCTACAGCTTCTCCATCACTATTCATTAAAACTATGTTTTAAAAGGTAATATCTTTGTATTTGCAGATAAGGCAAAATAAAAAATGCAAGCATATTTTAATTAAAGCCTTCTTGTGAAATGTGAGCTACCTTTAAATGTCTAGAAAATAAAAGCTTTATTTTGGTGAGCCAAATAAAACTGTTCTGATAGCAAAGCTGAGTAGAGACACAAATCAAAGCACAAAGGTCTGTCATTCCAACATCTATAAACTCAAAAGCCCAAATTAATACACTTACAGGGATTTTTCAGTTGAACAAGGATCATTAAGTCAATCTTTTGATAAATGGCTGCTTGACTAAAATTAAAATGTCATCAGAAATATTTCAACTCTTGCTTAGAATCTTAATTTATAACATAGACACACTCTACTATATACCATCTGTCAGTCTGGAATCTGCAAGCTAAACCAGACTTCTGATGGGTGTTCCTCACTGGCTGGCCCAATGCCAACTTCATCCAAAAGAATGAAGTCATATTAAAATTTTACTTCTCATGAACCAAAGAATCTGACATGAAGCTATTCAATGAAGGCCAAAAATTTACAGGCTTTTACACAAGTAATACTGGCTTTAAAAATTTTCAAGGAAAATGTTGCCAATGAAAACAAGATCTTGCCATGTGACTGTGGTCTTGGAGTCAGAGACTTGGGATAGAGCCCTCAGGTCACTTCATCATGGCCCAACCTTGAGCAAACTGCTCCAGCTTTCTTGATCTTGAGTTATGCTCTAAAAAAATGAGTTCGAGAGGACAAGAGATTATAAACGATGTGTTGTTTGGCCCAGAAAGTGATTTAGAAAATGCTTGAATTAATTACCAAATTTTTTCAGACTCGAGAAAACTGACATCCGGATTTGGCTTTCTGGCTTCTTTGGAAGACAGGAAGACCTGGCATCTTGCCTGGCATCAGCTGGTGCCGAGTACCGGTGGGGACTCACTGCTAGCTGGGCACAGGGCCCACCATTCCCTGTAGTCATCAGCCCGATGACTTCACTCATTCTAGGGTTTCATCCACCACTGGGCTCCAGTGCCTGCATGGGAGGCAGGCCCCACAAATAAAAGTGAATCGTAACACAACTTTCCACAGAGATTCTCATAATTCCTAGAAGAAACAGATGACCTCATGACGTGTTTTTACTTAGATGGGTGTCAAGAGGACAGGGACAAAGGTAGGAAGAGAAAGCGCACAGCTCCAATACTATAATCGAGGGCATTGTATGATCTTGGTACCTCATGGAAATAAGCACATAGACTTGACAGGGATGCTAACCCGAGGTAGGTACCCCCACAGCTGGCTGGAACCATACCTTCAGCCTGTCTCCAGAAGGGTACCGTGGCTGACACATAGGCAAGGTGTGATCAGAGAGACAAGGACCACATGGAGAGGACATCCTTTGAATTCCTGGACCCCGAGAGTCTTAAGGTCAGCTTACCCCTGCCATCCGTCTCAGATCCCCAAACCAACAAGCTCTTTAGGTAGTGCAAGTGAGGTTTCTACCACTTGTGATTGAAGACATTCAAATACAACACTCATATACTTAGTCAAGTTCAAATGAATACAAACTGCACTTGTCTGAGGGCATGAATACTGACAATGAGGCAGCACTCCAAGAAACTGACCTTGAAAGTTTCCAATGAAACAAATTTTACTTTTAATAGTCCAATGTCTAATACGCCAGAATAATTTAATGCTTTCTTATGTCTTTTTGTAGATTCATCCTGCAGTGAGGACATCTTACGTGTACAGTGCCCTTGGTGGACCATGAAGAAGCAGCTTCCCTAAGGTGCTGGCAGATATGATGCTGCCGTAGAGCTGGGAGGAGGCCCTACCTCCCACACCCTCTGGGAGTGGGGCTGGGCTGACTACGCTGAAGATAGGAGGCGTTGGGTATGTCCTACTGGCATACCCAGGGAAGACCAATCCACTGAAAAAGCAAGCAAGAGAGATGGTCACGCATTGAGAAAACCACTCACTCACACGCAGAATCCATAAACTCACCAGATGATGGGGGAGGTAGGCATGGATAGTTCAGTCTTTTTTTTTTTTTTTTAAAAGAAATGATTCCTTCAGCAAACTTCCTAGTTGGGAATGAACCTATATTAAGATTCCAGAAGAGAAACACTGAATTCCTGATTCTGTTGGGGTTGGACTTTTATTTTTCTTTCCATGAACAGAACAGAGGGTCAGCTTGTTTTATTGCACAAGAAAGAACAATATGAGGAAGGTTACCATCAGGCAGTTTTTATAGCTTTCCTGGATTCCTGTTTTAAGTGATGAATTGACCATGCATTTTTGTCTCTTTCCCTTCCAGAAACCCTGCTAAAATGCCAATAAAAAAGTTAGAGGTGGAAAAACAACCCTGGCCGGAAAAAAAAAAAAAAAAAAAAAAAAAGAAAGAAAGAAAATTGGAGCGCAAACCACAGAAGAGGAGAAAATTTCAAATACTTTTTAAAAAACAGCAGCTAGAGCACTGTTAACTGATATCAGAGGACTGGCGCACCTCAATGCCACTGGCCACTGCGCTCTCATATAGACGAAGAGGCCCTGGCGCCTGGAGTTGAGGTGGCAGAAAGTGTGTCGCCGGTTGCCAACCACTGCGGCTCCCAGTGGGAGACTGGGGATTACCTCCTTAGAGAACAGAACCCAAGACACCTCAGGGCCGCGCAAGCTGGGGCACAGGACCCGTGGAACTCTCACCCCTGGGACCTCGGCCCCCACCCTCTCTTCTGCTGGGATCACACCTGGCCACTCCGAGGGGACACTGGAGGCTTCCCCTCAGGAGGAAAGCCCCAGAGAAAACAGCAGCGGGCAACGAAGGGAAAGCTAGACCCTTCCCAACCGCCCCCCGCAGAGCCCACCGGCCACAAGCGCTGCCCTCCACATAACCAGAATCTGCAAGCTGCTTCCTCCTCTCCTCCCAGAATTGGAACGGCTAGCCACGAACCACCAGACGTGCAAGGAAAGCCTCTAACATGAAAGAGCCACTCAAACAAATGTACCTTTTTCAAGGATGTTTTACCCCACACAATACGCAATCATGAAATTCAGCATCTTACTAAGTACTCAAAATAACTGAGCCAGAGAAGGTAGATGCTATCACTTTAACCAACAGCTGTATATTATTTTAACCAAAAAGAGGGGTGAGAGTGGAAAAGGCCCACAAGAGCGACAGCGTCACCTATCACGGCCCATGATATTTATGACTGACAAACGCACAGATATAGAAATTCCCTAGAAATACAGAGGTACATGCCAGGGTTAATTATTATTAAGCATATCTGTGTGCTAAGTCGGAAAGTTCTCTAAGAAATGGGATGAAGTGAAAAAAGCACAATGTGTCTACTATGTTCCCATTTCGGTTTCTGGGAAAGGTTACACATGTACATATTTGTATATGAAACACACAGGAAGCACATAAAAGCTGGAGAAGCGGGTCTGGGGATAGGGGGGTGAAGTTTCTCACGTGTCTTCATCATAATGATGGAGGGAAAACCAAAGCATTCACGAAGCATCTACCCCAGGGGCATATCATATAAATTACATGGCAACGTTCCCCAACAAAGGGTGCATGCGCGCTCACAGCAAAGAGAAGGGTGAATTTCTATTTCTATCTATTTTATACCAAGGAAAACTAACCTCTGTAAATGCATTATACCTCATCAGTGCACATGTCAGTCCTGAGCTGTGGACTGTAAGGGAGATGGCTGGAAGAAATAGTTGGACCCCCCCCCGCCCCCAGCTTGGAGGGCTGGCAGTGGGTACATCCCGCCGTTGTCCCCCCTCAGTGCCTCACTATGCGGTGGCTTATGTGTGTCCAGCTGTACACAATTACAGAATACATGTCCGGCTTTAACTAAGCTAAATTAACCCTCACCAAACAGACACGTGCTGAAAAAGATGCCTGAAAAGAATCCCCTGAAGCTAACGCTGAAAACCCAAACACCAGTTAATCAGAACACGGCCGACTGGCACAAAGCTGAGCTTCTAGTGCATTTTCTCTATTGGCCAAATCATGAGGTCAAGCGTTGATGATTTCATCGGATATGACAAGGGTAGTTCAAAAACAACTGGCATTATTGAGAGGCCTATTTAAAATGTGGGCTCCCATCCATTCTGGTTAACCGATATCAATGCACTTCCCTCAGATATCTTGAGATATTAGCTGGTGATAGCATAGTGCTCTCGAAATTGGCAAGTTATTCCAAAACAAAGCTCTCAACCTGAACGCAAACATCTAGGGTTATTTTAAAGATGGTTAACGTCATGGAATACTAAAGCAGCAAACTTAGCAGTCTTCGAAATTTTACTAATTTACTGATTAGTGTACAGAAACTCCTTTCTATGTTCTTGAGTGGCAAAAGACTAGGCACCACTGATGGCTCTTTATTCCTGCCAAGGTAAAAATGGCCGAACGGGCATGGAAACCAATATGGCACCAGATTTAAACCCATTCCTTTGTCAGCAAACACGGTTAGCCGATTCATAGAAGATACCGGGAGATATGCGAGGATTAGAACAAAATGCACAGTCTGAAAGGTCTGCTGCGAAGTGAAGATGAGTCTACCACCTTTCTGCTTTTGGTGTTTGCTAAATTACTCCATATATTCATTCAAAGAACTACTGTGTGTGGTTGAGAGGGAAGCAAAGCCCAAGTAATTTAAGAAGTGAGATGAGTCATATGCTTTTCCTTTACAAAAAGACAAGTGTTCCAAAATCACGGGTCTTTGCAGCAGTCAGGGGTGCCCGTCAGTGATGTGCTACCTAGCAGCAAAGAAATAAACACACTTGAGGCATCCTTTCAAAGTAAAGGTGAGACTCAACAGCCAGGGGAAAATAACTGCTTTTCAAGAGAAACTAAGGCTTTGAAAAGGGACGATTCTAAAAACAGATGTTTGGAAATGTTTCCACTGTTTTGTGATCTTGTTGCCAAAAACAATGTAACTGTGTCACCTATGAAAACTCTTGTATCAGCACACTCAAAAACTTGGAAAGAGAATATTGTAGCCTATTAGAAATCTTGCCAGAGAGTTTCATGCTCCTTTGTTAAAACTTAAAACCAGAATACCTCTGGATGAATTTTGAAGTGTTCAGGGAAAACCAAATTTAACATGTGAAAGCCAACTAATACCTTTGTCAAGTCAATTAAAACTGGTAGGCTGGGCTGAGGCAAGGGGTGTGGGGATTTAGTAGAAGGAAATGGCCAGTGATTCTCATCTTCTGCTGGTATTTACATATCTGCGTGTATATATTTTTCAGCAAAAACCATTAAAACCAAGAATACAAATATACAGAAGGGACCTCAGAAAGACTTAAAAAGAATCAGTGCTAAAACAGAATTTTCAAAATACACAAATTAATTGCACTGCTCACCCAAAACCGAGGGAAAAGATTTTTTATAGCATTACAATTATTTTAAGATATTTAATCTTACCTTTTTTGCTTTTTAGATATGCTGTAAAATGTATGTGAGCTTACTATTTGCATATGACTATAATATATAAATAAATGCAAATGGCAGCATGCTTAGATTTCACACATATGATGTGTGATCAAAAATACCCAGAGTTTATTGTTCTAGGGGAGATTTTTCAAAACACATGTATCTTTACCCATCTTCAAGCCCTGTAGTGGGAAACAGGGTATTTGGCTGTGTATTTTGGACAATAAAACATTCCCAGGTATTTCTGACACAATCCTCTCCCTCTTCTGCTCTCCCTCGTGGAGTTAGCAGGGCCTAGCATGCTCAGAGCACTTCGTAGAAACTGAGAAAGAAATCTGATCCTGTTACATTCTTGCTGGCCAGAGGCAGGCAAACTACACAGCATTCGCACTTAAACACAGCAACATCACATTCTAAAAAAGCACTGTCACATATACCTGAGTTTTCCTTCCTAACAACGAGTCACATTTACCTGGTTTTTCCTTGATAAAAATGAGGCAAAATTATTCTCACTGCACCATGAGACATGAAGTTTAAGGACTCAACAGAGAGAGTAAATGGCTTCCTTTAGATCATAGGTAGAAAACGTAAAAATAGACTCCTTTCTGCTAAGCCCGATGCTTGAACCAACCCTGAACCCCAGAGTCTTGATAGGGGGCGCTTCATGGAATAGATAGCAGAGATGTGGTCCAGCATTTTATTAAGAAAACGGGGGTCCAGCTGAGTCCCCTTGTCGGGGCTTGTGAGAGGAGGCTTCTGGTAATTACAGGGAGGAGGCAACATGTGAAAAGTTTATAAAACTTGCAAAGTTAGGGATATAAATTTGTCTCAGAGAAGTATATGAGATTAACCACATTTGGTATAAAATCTCAACCTTCTCTTTCTCCACCCCACCACCTCAAAAACACATTCTGTTCCAAAACTTTAGAATAACTTGCCTCTAAGCTCAGAGCTTTTGTATCCGATATGCTGAATTAGTCATGTTTTCCTGGTGAGTTACATTCTTTAGCCGAAAAGACTATTTCCAGCATGTGTAAATGCATTTTTCTAAAAAGTGAAAGCCAACAAGCAACTCGAGTTTTGTCTAAAAAAGAAGTAATTGTTTAGCAAACAATAGTCTCAAGATATTTTATTCAGAACAAGAGGATATTTTTTTTCGAAGACATACCAGACCACATTGCTTACATAATTTTCTTTTGTCCCTGAAAATGTTTCTGAAAATTAAGGATAACCTCAACCTAGGCTTCAGTTTACGGTTTATAGCATCCTTAGGCTTCCAGCACCCTGAACTGCAGAAAGTCACTCTTTCCTATAAACACAAATTTACTTTACATTTTGATGTAAAGCAGGGGGGTGTGGTTCAAAAAAAAAAAAAGTATCATTAGCTCAGCCAATTTCTTTTCATAGCTGAAAACAGAATATTTTTAACTCTTTACCTAGATCTATATATACTTACAAATCAATGTACTGAAGTGTTTTACAAATCATAAAAATAACAAGCACCCTTTTTTACCTGGTTAAAAATACTGTCACCTTTTCATAATTCATCAATTTTCCAAAACATGCCATACCAATTAATATGTATCTCCTATCCACAAATACTCCTAATTGACAAACTGTCAGAAGAACAAAAAAGCTGCTGTTTGTTTTCATTATTTTAGGAAAAAGAGCACTTGCCATCACATGAGTTTTGCATGAATAATCCTATCCTCTCCTTTCCCCACCTCCTCCCACTACATCCTATGTATTCGACCGACTATAAAAATAGATAAGCAAAAAAATGCCCTGGAGAATTAGGTGACAGAGAATCTTAATTCCTAATTAGATCAACTGACATTAATTTCTCATTCTCCATATGTTGTGAACATGAATTAAGGATGCAACACACCAGACTGAATCCAGGCAGTTCTTATTGGATTTTAAATCTGGAAACTTCTAAAAAGTTTAGACAGAGGACTGACAATACCCTTAGCTGTTATAAAAGATTCCATTTTTTTTCTTTTGCCATTATATTTCAAAAACTTTTTTTCCCTGAATTATCTGAGGTTAATAGCTTTCATCAAGAAAGAGCAACTGCAAGGAGGCATTTAACCTATATTCCCTGCCCAACATTACAAATACATTCCCAGGTACATCAACTGCTCTAAATGGTCTCTCCAAGGTAAGGCAGGAGGAATTAGAATGCAGATCTTAGTATGAGGAGGCAGATCTACTATACAGTGCATTCGTTTCTTGAGTATTTTTTCATGAATATCTTTTCTTACATTAACTCCGGGAGTCAATCTTTGCATTCAGATGTATTTTCCTCTTTGAGCTTAAAAAAGCTGAAATTTCGGAGACCTGAGCATGGTTGCCTTTTGAATACATGATTAAAATACAATTTAAAGTTTATCGATCAACTTGCAGTAAGAAGACATACTTAGGAGAACTCCAAGTTCATGTTTTGTCAACTCTGAATAAGTTCATTCGTGGTCATTTATTTTTCTTCCTCTAAACCTGAATAGTCAAGGTAAAATCAAGGGGATGCTGTATGAAATTCCATGGGAATCATCCTTTTTTTTTTTTTTCAATCTCAACAGAGGAAAATAAAAATTTGTTTATTTCTTTGTTAATTATGATTTTCCCCGGTCATGCTCTTTTTTCCCTTTTGTCACCAGTTACCACACATATCTCAGAAAAGGCCAAAGGACTTGAATTTCAAAGGTGTAAGTGCTTCTTTATGTCATCACTGAACTTCTCACTCAGGCAGTGATGACCTGAACTTGACCAAAAGGCCTTCCCTACTACACAGGGTCCTTGAAGGACTCCTACCTTACCTTGTAATTCAGACCCTGAGATGCTCAGTGATGACATCAAGAAGCACTTACATCTTTGAAAGGGAAGAATGAGAGCTTTTATGGATGCTCACTGGTACCAATTTAGGATAAAAACAAAAACACAACTTTGCGTGGTAGAACATGAATATGAAGGCAACCCAAAGCTATTGCATTGCCTGTTTCTGCTCCTCAAGGATGTGAAATTTTAGAAATACGGGAAATAGACCTGCATTTGTTAAGCCACAATCTAACATTAAGAAAAATAAGGAAAACCACTAAAAATCTTTCTGTGACACACAACAAATTATGCCTTCCATTGATGCCATCTACTGCGGCTACTAGAGCTTTGCTCATGTGCAAGGCCTCTTGGTGTTGAATTGAAGAATCCCCACATGATATATTCAGTGACAGCAATTATTTGAGAGCCTTATGGATTCCTTACCTAACACAAGCTAAGCATTTGCTGTAACAGCAGGATAAGACAAAATTTCTTATAATGAGAAAAGAATTGGCCTGTAGTCATCTTTTTTCCCTACTAGATTATAAGCACTTCAAGGGTGGGAACTATATTTTATTCATCATTGTACATTCCTGTCCACCCCAGGGACTAATTACAAGAAACAGTTGTTAAACAAATTTTTTAACTAAATCCTTCCTTCACTTATAAACTTCGAAAGTGACTTTACTAAGCAAAAACAAATCCTGATATTTATATTGATCTCTCATAAAACCAAAAGGTACATGCCGATTATAAATTCCTATTTACCAAGTTGCCGAAGTCTGGACTGATAATATGCAAGATGACTTCCTGGAAGATTATTTCCCTGGTATAAAATAAATGAAATAAAATGTTCCCCAAACACTAATTCTACCAGCTGAGCAATTCTTGAGGAAGATGTTGGTTTTTGTACATTTACACAGCATTTTAAATTCATGAAAAATGTTCATATCCATTATTTACATCATCTTTATAATATATGAACCTCTGTCATCTCCAAAGGCTCAGAAATCACAGAAAAACAGTACCCTAAATGCTGTAAAGTATCACTTACTATCTACTAAGAAAACAGCAGTTCTTCATACTAAAAAAACAAAACAAAAACAAAAAATAAACAAAAACAAAACACAATAAACAACTTTCACTCCCATTCAACCTGGTGACAGTCAAACAAACAGAGGAGAACATTTATTAAAGACTCAGGTCAACAGTGCTTGAGGATATATTCAGTTTTAATACACAAGCATCCTTAAATTCACAGTCCCTAAATACACACTATTGAAAGCCTGAAAAATGAAAAGAGAAAAGAAACCAGCTACTACAAGCATGCTTTACTTAATACTTTTTTAAAAGTTACTTATTTATTTGAGAGAGAGAGAGAGAAAAAGAGAGTGCACGTGTGAGAGCGAGCATGTGAGTGGGGGCAGGGGGAGCAGAGGGAGGGAGAGAATCTCCAGGAGCTCCCCACTGAATGTGGAGCCCAATGCGGCGATCTCACACCCTGAGATCATGACCCGAGCTGAAATCAAGAGTGGGTGCTTAATGGACGAGCCACCCAGGGACCCTGCTTTACTTAATACTTTACCTCCATTGGTTAAATGTTTACCTACCTGCATTCTTTTATTTTTTTTCCTACCTGCGTTCTTAAAAAATGTGTGTGTGTGTTAAGAGTTCCTTAGACCCATGACTGCCCTAAGACAAAGGAAGTAATATCTCAACTGGCACATCAGCTAGAAGGAGATGATGATTTTTATTTCAAAGACAGCAACCTACAGAGTTAACTATAAAACAAGTTGTTCTTAAAAAAAAATCTATATTATATTTTATAAGCCAAGAAGAGAAAGTCAAGTATCGCATGGTCTCACTTACTTGCGGTGCATGAGGGGCAAACTGGAGGACAGTGGCAGAAGGAAAGCAAATGGGAACTAGGGTAATCTAGGGAGGGAAACGAAACAACAGAGATTTTGAACACAGAAACAAACTGAGGGACTTGGAGGGAGGGAGGTGGAGGGATGGGAGAGCCTGGTGGTGGGTACTGGGGACACCTAAAGTGTGGTGTGGGGAATGGGGAATGAATCTTGAAACACTGGAAAAAAAATTTTTAGTAACAATTAAAAAAAAAATCTATATTATATTTCAAAACACAAGAGTGGCTTTTTGATAACATATAAACAACACTGAAGATAAATTGAAGATACAAATGGAGCCCCTGGGTGGCTCGGTCAGTTAAGTGTCTGCCTTTAGCTTAGGTCATGATCTCAGGGCGCTGGGATCGAGTCCCGTGTCAGGCTCTTTCTCTGCTTCTCCCTCTCCAGGCCACTCCCCCTGCTTGTGCTCATTCTCTGTCAAATAAATAAATAAAATCTTTTATAAAAAAAACCTAAGATACAAATAATAATGTATCCAAATGTGAAAATTTTAGGTGTTTTACCATTTCCACTGATGAGAGAGGCCTGACCTCACCACAGCTTTCAAAATTGTCATTTTCCCCAATGTGCTGATTTGTTAACTCAATCTCACAAATTTTCTCCTATTTTTTTGAACACTCTAGAGGGACAATACTTCCTATATAAAGAATTACTTCACAACAAAGACAACAGAGCCTGTAATTACGGATGGCAATAAATGCCTTAAATTCTTCCTTCCTAAAAGATTTCTTTCAAAATGGAATTAAGGAAAAAAGATGGTTGTGGCTCCTGGCTGGCTGGGTAGGTACAGCATGCAACTCTTGGTCTCAAGGTCATGAGTTCAAGCCCTATATTGGGTGTAGAGATTAACTTAAAATTTTTTTCTTGAAGTATTAAAAAAGAGGAAAAAAGATGGTTTACTTCCACTAGATGATGGAAAGAGGAAGGGGTATTAGATGTTGCTATGGCCTGAATGTTTGTGTCTCCCCAAAATTCATGTTGAAATCTTAACCCCCAAAGACGATGATGATTAGATGAGGGAAAGGTGCCTAAGCCTTTGGAGGCACTTAAATCATTCAATGTGGAGCCTCATGAATAGGACCACTGCTTTATTAGAGACGCACAGAGATCCCTAGGCCCAGGTGTGGACACATAAAGAAAGTTCCAGCTCTGAACCAGGAAGAGGTCCCTCACCAAAATGCGACCAAGGTGGTGTCTCAATCTTGAACTTGCTGGCTTTCAGAACCATGAGAGAGAATTTGTTTATAAGCTCCCCAGTCAGTGGTATTTTGACACAGCAGCCTGCATGGTCTAAGAGGGATGTTGCCCCCAAAAATGTGACTCTTTGGTTGACTGGATCCCATCTATATACGTGATGTTCTACAGTTGGTAGGCAGGTTCCACCCGAATAAAAAAGCTTGCCCCCTAGGGTAGGTTTCCAACCACAGACCACAGCATGAATTGAGTATATAGGACAGACAGCTGTCTTGCTTGATACAGAACTGTTAATGATACCATGCCATTTCCTGTACCCAATTTCTAATTTTAATGATGAGTTATACTGCCCTGATTATTGTAACAGTTTAACTATCTGATTCACACTCTCTTCTCTAAGCCTATGATACAGAGCACTAAATTGAGAGTCCTGCCCATTTTTCTAAAGATTTTATTTATTTATTTATGTGTGTGTGGATGGGTAAGAGAGAGAGAGATAGAGAGCGCACAGTGGGTGGGGGAGGGCAGAGGGAGAAGAAGAAGCCGACTCCCCATACTCCTCATGGAGCAAGGAGCCCCACGTGGGCCTCCATCCCAGGACCCTGAAGAAAATGACTTAAACCAAAGGCAGACACTTAACCGACTGAGCCACCCAGGTGCCCCATATCCCTATTTATTATATACTGTGATGTTAACCATTGTTTCAAATCAAAGCTACTTTGCTGATATTCAGAATATATTACTTGTAACTACTTAGATATTAAAATACAGAATTACTAAATGACTACTAAAATGTAACTGGGTAAAAATGATCTTTTTAACACACAAAAATGGAGATGTGACAGGGAAAACTGCTTTCCCGCATAAATGTGAACCCACCAAGCCCACAGCTGCTAAAATTGCGACATTTGTTCACTTTATGGCCAAGACCTTAGTGTGTTTTTAGACATTAGTGACTGTATGACTATCAGCGAAACCTAAGAATGAGCCACAGAGGAGAGCAAAAACTCCTGTTCTTCAAGTCTTGGCTTCAGCACCACAACACGACGTAAAGCTCAGACAGGATGTGCAAATTTGAGGTCTGACTCACTGTCTATAGTTACTGCAATGCCCTCATGCACCTTCCTTTGTCATCCCTCCCGATTCAGCCAGGAACCCCAGGTCAAGTTTGACACACCAGTCCTCCTTTTTTTTTTTTTTTTTTTTTAAATAAGGGTAAATAGTAGGATAGTAGGATGGAAACAGGGGTGAGGAGTACAGGCAAGAACTAAGATGATAACTTTTCACGGATCAGAACAAAAGAAAAAAACAGTACCTCTACAGGAGCGAAAGCTGATACATCTAACCAGATCAAAGTTACCACTATTGGTAATGGGATAAATGGACATGACATGTGTTCTGATACAATGCACTGAGATGGACACAGCATCAACAATCTGGTTCCGATGAAAAATGCATAATCTGAATCTGATCATTAGGAAACAAACCCTAATGGAGAGCCACTCTACAAAATAACTAGACACTAGTCTTCAGCAGAAGTTGAGGATCCAGAGAGACATACAAAGACGGAGAAACTGGTCCAGATTAAAAGAGACTAAGGAGATATGAAAAAGCAAACACAATGTGGGATCCCAGACCAGAAAGGAAACAAAAGTGGGACAACTAGAGAGATGTGAATGAGATCGATAGATTAATAACATTGCAACAGTGTTAATTTTCTGTTACTGCTGGTTATGTAGGATGTTAACATCTGGATGCAGGGTCTATGAGAATTCTCTGTACTATTTTTAGTGACATTTTTATATGTCTTAGATTACTTCAAAATGAAGAGTTAAAAAAATTTAAATTGTGCCTTTAGTACAGTACATCTCTCCCGAATAATCTGCACCCTGCTTACTGAAGTTAACAACTTGGTTCTTCTTCCATTTGCACTTCTTAAGCCACATATGTATTTTACATGTATTAAACTGGAATATTTCTCTCGTGTCCCACTGGGATAAGAAGTATCATCTGTTCTAATCTGTGAGCAAGAAGAATGTACCTCACAGGTAAGATACACACTTACATCACTAACCTAACTCAGTGCCTGGCTCAGTGCTGAATGAAGAAGTGAATCCCTAAGTTCTATTTTAAAATAAAAATTATTGGGGGGGGGGGAACCTAACGGAATAGGACATGAAATAGTCTGAACTCTGTTACATTATCAAACGTTATGAACAAATCCCTAGTCAAGAGAGGGGGGGAAAAGAAGCTTTACTTTGAGAAAATATTTGAATTTTATTTTTTGCTTTGTATTCTCTGGTCTTCTATTTGGAGAGCACCTGTACATCCCCAGCACTCATCATTTCTAAAAATTAACGACAACAATACATACTCAAGACTAACATTTATTTAGGGCTTACTGTGGGTGAGGTATCTGCCAACTGCCCAACGGTCTTTCTTATGTAATCATCGTAATGACCCTATGCGCCCCTCGCCTTTCCAGAGAAGGAAACAGAGGCTAAAAGCGCTAAGTGACCGACTGACTCAAGGTCATAACCACCTGTAGGCAGGTTCTGGTTCCATCGGATTCCATTCACCTGGCCAGTGCTACTGCAGAGTCTGGGCTCTCAGCCATGGCACACAACTGCCTCTTGTCTTATAGACACATAAATAAATAAAAAGGATATAAATTTTAAAAAGAAAAACAAAATAAAACACTTGTTCAATTACGTAAAGTAACAGAAGGAAAAGTGCCTAAGGGGCAGATGGGAGCTAGACAGCAGAAACACAAAGCCTCTCTGTAGAATACCTTATCTAATTTCTTTATTGTATGCAACTTTCTGCCCTTTCTATTTTACTCAGTCATTCACAGTAAGAAATTCTTCATGCAAAAATCCCAGCTTTGTGTCATCTGCTAGTAAATCCAGGGAAACAACGTTATCCTCACATTCAGCACAGCCTGGGGCTTCTGGGTGCTCCTAGGAGCCTGCAGCAAGGGAGGCAGGGAGAGGGGCACGTGGGGGGGGGGGTGAACACAGGTTGAGAAGCCGAAGCGGGAAGGTATCAGACACTTGGTAGATGCCGACTCCTCGACGACGGTCTGCCGATGCCACACCCCAAAGCTGTCCATAATTTCACACTCCTAAAGCACTTTATACAACTGGTAACCAAAGAAACAAGACAACAAATCCTAAACACACGAGTGTTTTGTTTCAACGTCCTCGCCCCAATAGGGGGACAAATGAGGGAAAGGAAATGAGTCTACATGTCCACAAAGGCAGTTTAAGTCTCCCGGAGGCATCTCAGATGCAGGCTTGGGAGCGGGGATCTCAAGTGCACATGCCTGGGGTGGCACGTGCTGAGCTCACAGCCCTGCACGGTCGTCCGTGGGCCCCCGCGATGAGCTCCAGAGCAACGCCTCAGTGAATCTTTGATGCTTCTTGTTTCAAACAAAACGTGGCAAAAACAAAACGTGATCATTGGGCTTAGAGTCACGATGGGCTCACGACTAAAGCGAAAGCCTGCTGCGGATGTTGCACGGAGCAGGTGCACCGCCCCTGAGGGGCGACCCCGCCCCAGCAGTTGGAGCATGTGGGTTCACCAGTGGGGCACAGACCAAAGAACAGTCAGAGGCTGGGGAGAAGCAGGCTGGGGCAAACAGGATTTCGTTCCAGGGGAGGCACGGCCTGTTTCACTTTGTTGCCATTAGCAAATCTGAGATGAAGATACATCACACCTTTTGTTATGAGAAGTTGTAATTAATGTCTTTCTCTGGTATCGCACCTTCCTTTCCCATAGTACACCTCCTCAGTGGTTGCAGATTTGGGGAACACTGAGACACTGGCTGGCAATGCTGGTTAATGCTGTTAGAATTCTGTACCTTTTTGTTTTAGCTCTCTGAAGCAGTATCCTATTGTGTATACATTAGGGACTTGCTTGTTTATTATACTTAAGTAGCACCTTTTAAAAGTCCGAATTTAGAAAAAAAAATTAAGAGGTGTCACTCACGTTATAAAATAAGATTGCTTTAAAGGACTTCCTGAAGTGTTCTTTTCCAAGACTCAATTCTGTCTCTGTCTCTCAATTTAGCAGAATGCAAAATGTTTCAGGAAGCATGGATTTTTTAGTCTACAGAGAATCCATTTAGGAAGGAGCACACAGAACTATAATAGAAAGTAAAAATCACCTCTAATTCCCTCAAATGCCTATCAGCCTGTATGAAGCAGAAAAATGTTTCCCTTAACTGCAAGTTTCACTGTTCTTTTCCAAAAGCAAACTCTAGGTGGCCTAGGTAGGGTCAGTGTCTGCCTTCAGCTCAGGTCATCGTCCTGGGGTCCTGGGATGGAGTGAATAAATAAATAAATAAATAGATAAATAAATAAATAAATCTTTAAAAAAATCAACTTCTAACCTCAGTGGTATGTGTCCCCCCCACCCCATTTCCATTTTGTGTAAAATCTGGGCTTTCCATAAGGGGATAATTACTGCTCTTCCACTGAGATTTTAAAGATGTAATCTACATCTCCATATTTTTTAGAGACTGATGCAGTGAAGGGAGACTAAGACAAGGTAGCCAAGTGACAGAAACAGACATCAGTGCAAAGTGCTAGCAGTCTGGGGAAGGGCGGGATGAAGGAGTGGAGCAGAAAGGGCTTTTAGGGCAGTGAGAACACTCCGTCAGATACTATAATGGCAGATAGCGGTCACTTGCCTTTGTCAAAGCCCATGGAAGGTACAACACTGGAGTGAACCCTGATGTAAACTATGGCCTTTGGTTGGTAAGAGGTGTCAATGCTGGTTCATTAACACTGTAACAAACGTACCGCGCAGTACAGGATGTTGGTGTGGGGGGGCATCTAGGAACTTTCTGTACTTTTCCCTTAATCTTGTTCTGAACCTAAAACTCCCCTAAAATATAGTCTATTAATTTAAAAACACACACACACACACTGGTAACATGAAATGTATACTGTGACAGCATCATGAAGGGAGACACTGCTATCCACTGAGATTGTCTGAGGAGACCCTAGAGCCAGACTCAGAGGAGGGAAAGGACTTACATTTGCATCAGAGAATGGGTCACTAAGGGCAAAGGCAAGAAGGATTCCAGGGGAGCAAACTGACCGGGTAGGCTGAGAAGGCCGGCTTCTGTTTTGAGGGTAGAAAGGAGTCATGGAAGGTTCTGAGGCAGATGGTTAGAAAATGAGGGCCAAGTAAGGAATGAGCTCCTACTGAGGGGAATGTTATTTGGAGCGAGGGTGAAACCCAGAGGCCAGGCTTCACGGTGTGGGCCTGACTTGGGCCTGACTTGGTGTGGGCCTGACTCGGGCCTGACTCAGGAGCTGGGGCACAGGATGTGGTGTTTGGGGCACAGGAGGGAAAGAGAAAGGGAGGGCCCAAGATGGTTAAGAGGTGTTGAGACTCTGAAACTGAGAACAGTGAAGCCATTACCAGAAATAGGAAATACAGAAGGAGAAGTAGATTTAGGGTATATAGAAAATGAATTATTTTGGGTGTGCAGATTATTCACATGAAGAGGTCTAATATGCACTTACAAATATGGTTATGAGGCCAAAAATGTTTAGAAATAATCTGTAAAGAGATATTAATTAAAGCTGCAGGAAAAGCTGCAGCTATAGGAATTGTTACTGTTGCAAAGGGATTTGTTCCGAGTGAAAAAACAAAATGGCCAGAATCTTAGGAAAAGGACTCAGCAAAGGAGTCTGAACAGGAATATTTATTTTCATTTATTCATTTTTAAAAGATTATTTATTCATCTGGGAGCAAGAGCAGAGCAGGGAGGAGGGGCAGAGGTACAGGGAGAAGCCAACTCCCTGCTCAGTGGGGAGCCTGATGCAGGACTTGATCCCAGGATCCTGGGATCACGACCTGAGCCAAAGGCTGATGCTCAAACCACTACTCAGTGGTTTTAAGATTTTATTATTTATTTATTTTTAAAGATTTTACTTATTTATTTGAGAGACAGCATGAGAGTGAGAGAACACAAACAGGAGGAGGGGCAGAGGGAGAAGCAGATTCCCCACTGAGCAGGGAGTCCAATGTGGGCTTGATCCCAGGACCCTGAGATCACAACCTGAGCCGAAGGCAGATGCTTAACCAACTGAGTCTCCCAGGCACCCTAAAGATTTTATTTTTAAGTAATCTCTGCACCTAGCATGGGGCTTGAACCTTCAACCCTGAGACCAAGAGTCACATGGTCCACTGACTGAACCAACCAGGCACCCCATGAATAGAAATATTTTGAGATAGAAGAGCCAGAAGGGAATAGGTAATACTCCCTCCTGGACACTCAGGGAATAGAGACACCTACCTCTACCATCACAAATAATCATCACACCCCCTCCCACTGTCACTGCAGGATAGAGGTGCATTAAGCAAAAGCTACACCGGTCACTTTGTGAAAGCTGATCAGGTGCAGGTACTTTAAATTTGAAATGCAGACTTCCAAAACACAAGTTCAGGGTATAAATATATGGGAGATTGCATATTACTGGTCCTCAGCGAATCAGAGCTCCCTCTACCACACCCTAACGAACGCCCCTCCCACACTGACTCTGGTCTTGGCCACGAGACTTGTTTTGGCCAGGGGGACATCAGCCGATGAGACATAAGCACAAGGCTGAGAAGTGCTGGGCCCTGGGCTTGTCCTTCTAAGAGGCTGCTGCTGTGACAGCCTCAGCTGGCCACCAGACATGTGAGCTGGGCCATCCAGCCCCAGTGGATTCCCCAGCTGACCGCAGCCAAGTGAAGGAGACCAGAGCTGCCCAGCAGAGCCTAGCTCA
>PITA01027831.1:0-20216 GCA_004023965.1 Spilogale gracilis | reverse complement strand
CAGGTGCCCCCCCCCCCCCAAATTCTTTCTTTAAGTAAACTACACCACATGTCGGGCTTGGACTCACCGATCCCAAGATCGATAGTCACGTGGTCCACCACCTGAGCCAGCTGGGCACCCCTACTTTAGACTTTTATGCAATATTGTGTGTGGTGGGCAAATTTCAGTTTATTTTGTTGGCTTCCCAAACTATGGAATATAATGAAATCATTGTAATCTGAGATGATGGGAGTAAATTCTTACTACTGTGGACATTTCTAGGCATCCTTTTCACCTTTATATGAAAAGGTCTCAATTTGAATTCTAGTATGAGGTAGAATGCATAGTCTGAGCAAACTTTGGATTTAGTAAGTAAAAGAAACACATTGAAAGTTTTACAATCAAGCAGGCTTTTCATAATTGTCTAATGGCTTTGTCAAGGGAATATGAAATACTTGAAAAATTTCCTGACTTCACCTGGTATAGCAAGTGAATTTTCAGTCTGGTAACTTAATATACCTAATTTTACAAATGAGTTACTGATAGTTGAAGAAGTTGAAAGCATAATTTTTTTTTTAAAAGATTTTATTATTCATTTGACAGGGACATCACAGGTAGGCAGAGAGGCAGGCATAGAGAGAAGGGAGAAGCAGGCTCCCTGCTGAGCAGAGAGCCCGATGTGGGCCTCCATCCCAGGACCCTGAGATCATGACCCCAGCCAAAGGCAGAGACTTAACCCACTGAACCACCCAGGTGCCCTGAAGGCATATATATATATATTTTTTAAAGATTTTATTTGTTTATTTGACAGAGAGAAACACAGCTAGAGAGGGAACACAAGAAGCGGGAGTGAGAGAGGGAGAAGCAGGCCTCCGGCCGAGCAGGAAGCCCGATGCGGGGCTCGATCCTGGATTTCTGGGATCATGACCTGAGCTGAAGGCAGTCGCTTAACCAACTGAGCCACCCAGGCGCCCCCCTGAAAGCATAATTTTTTTTTTTAATCTAATTTTTTTTTTTTTTAAGATTTTATTTATTTGACAGAGAAACACAGCCAGAGAAGGAACACAAGCAAGGGGAGTGAGATAGGGAGAAGCAGGCTTCCTGCCAGGCAGGGAGCCCGATGTGTGGGACTCGATCCCGGGTTTCCAGGATCATGACCTGAGCCGAAGGCAGTCGCTTAATCAACTGAGCCACCGAGGCGCCCCAAAAGCATGAATTTTTAAAAAAGAGTTCTGTAAGGCTGATTTTGGAGCAGATTTTTTTTTTTAACCTTATATTGTGTATTTAAGTGTTAGTAATGACAGGTGTAGGGCAAAGTTTAAATTTTTAAACTATTTAATGCCATACTTATATAGAATTTCACTCACAGACCATTTTCACAGACATTTTTATGTATTT
Source organism: Spilogale gracilis (assembly GCA_004023965.1). Lineage (NCBI taxonomy): Eukaryota > Metazoa > Chordata > Mammalia > Carnivora > Mephitidae > Spilogale > Spilogale gracilis. The sequence goes on along the minus strand of PITA01027831.1, from coordinate 18,839 downwards.
CAAGTATCAACGAACTAGACAATGTTACTTCCATTTTATGGTTCAGGAAAGTGAATTTGAGATTTAATGACCTGCCCCCCCCCCTTGTTGGCTAGTAAATGGCAAAGCCAGAACTTGCCTACTTGCCTGCTGACCTTTAGACCAGTACTCTTATTTCTCCCAAGTCACTCACAAAAGACCTTTGTGCAACTAAGTAAGGTAGTACCTTGGGAGTGTTCCTAATTTTTTTTAGCAGTTCAACACTTCAAATAATATGTCTTGGTGTTTATGACTTGTATCCATCATAAAAGTAGGTAAAATATTTTCATGTGACCTTTTTTTTTTCTTTTAAGATTTTATTTATTTGACAGAGAATATAAGCAGGGGGAGTCAAGAGGAGAAGCAGGCTCCCCGCTGAGTAGGGAACCCAATGTGGGGTATCATCCCAGGACTCTGGGATCATGACCTGAGCTGAAGGAAGATGCTTAACGACTGAGCGCCCCAGCATGCGACTCTTGATCTTGGGGTCCTGAGTTCTAGCCCCAGGTTGGATGTAGACTTTTTTTTTTTTTAAGATTTTATTTATTTGACAGAGAGAAACACAGCCAGAGAGGGAACACAAGCAGGGGGAGTGAGAGAGGGAGAAGCAGGCCTCCTGCCCAGCAGGGAGCCTGATGCGGGACTCCACCCCGGGTCTCCGGGAGTCGCCCAACCAACTGAGCCACCCAGGTGCCTCAGATGTAGACATTATTTAAAAAAAAAGAATAAGCCTTAAAAAGAATCCCATCTCAGGGACAGTGAATGAAGTTAGAATGAGGGATTTTAGGTAATCTCAAAATGTGTGTTTGCATACTGTTTCCTTGGTTTGTCATGGTGTCTCTGCTGGGATATGGCTAATGCCCTGCATTTCTGCAAATCACTTTTTTTGTTTTTTTTTAAAGATTTTATTTATTTGACGGAAACACAGCCAGAGAGGGAACACAAGCAGGGGGAGTGAGAGCGGGAGAAGCAGGCTTCCTGCCGAGCAGGCAGCCCCAGGCGGGGCTGTATCCCAGGACTCCAGGATCATGACCTGAGCTGAAGGCAGAGTCTTACGACTGAGCCACCCAGCCGCCCCTGCAAATTGCTTTTTTTAAAAGCAATTCCCCCACCCCCAGTTTCTTCTTGATTGATGCAACTTTTTAGTTAATGATATAGTCATAACACTTTTAGGAAGGGGAAAGGTTGGCACATAATTTGCAAATGTTCCAAATATTAGCCTATATAGCTGTCAAACAAAATCCATTAAGGGGTAGTGAGGAGCAGCAGCAGATAGTTACGTCTGTTTCTGAAATGGTCAGTTGACAGTTTGGTACAGTTAAATACTGATATACCCTATTCGACAAATTGGTTTGCAGACATAATTCTATGGTTTGAGCTCATTAACTAAAAATTATGTTAACGAGAATACATCATAACAGCTGAGTCATGATTGCCATAATTAAAGGGTCATCATGATTTATTATTCAAATCGTGATGGCTTGAAACGAAGGGGTACCAATTCATAATAGTTCTGGGATGGTAAGCATAAACTAGGATTGTCCTTAGCTGCAAACTTACCTTATGGTTATACTGAAGACCATTATGTTCTACTCATTTCATTTGGATTCATTCATACAAAAGGTTTTTTTTTTTTTTTTTTTTTTTTTTTGACAGAGAGAGACAGTGAGAGAGAGAATGCAGGCAGGGCGAGTGGGAGAGGGAGAAGCAGGCCTCCTACCCAGCAAGGAGAGCCCGATGTGGGGCTCAATCCCAGAACCCTGGGATCATGACCTGAGCTGAAGGCAGACGCTTAACTGAAAGACTGAGCCACCCAGGTACCTTTAGATTCATACAAAAGTTCTTAAGTTTTGTTCATCCCCTCTACCACAGAAATATCTTATATTTTAAGTCTCCTTCTTTTTGAAAATAAGTTAATGTTTGGCAGAACATAAGGGAAATCAAAGGCAAAGTGAAAAATTTCCTCCTCCCCTCTCCCCCAGTTTGGAACTTGAAAGTAGTTGCTGAAAATAGAGCTTGCTGGCATACCAGCTAGTCAACCTGACTGATAATGTCCAAGCCAAGTATGTTGGTTTTATGTATGTCTACCTTGAGCTAGATCAGGGTTTAAAAATACTTAGGTGTTAGTAGCAGTGTTGTCCCTAAGCTCAGAACTTTTTTCCCAAATACGTTTTTGTAGTCTCACCCATACCTTGTTTGGACTATTCTGTTTAGAACACTGAATTCTGTTTTAGAAACTTGGCTATGGTCCTGGTTTACGTTGTTTGAAATTTAATCTTGAATTTAATTGTCCTTCTTCCAGTGATAGAGCACAATAGATGGGCAGATATGTCATTGGTAGGCTTGATTTGTAATCAGGTCAGAATTTTATCCAGCTTAAGAGATACGAAATATTTTTTTCTTTTTCTTTTCTTTTTTTTTTTTTTAAGATTTTATTTGACAGCACAAGTAGGGGGAGCTGCAGAGAGAGGGAGAGAAAGAAGTAGGCTCCCTGCTGAGCAAGGAGCCCCATGTGGGACTTGGAACCCAAAGCAGCTGCTTAATGAACTGAGCTACCCAGGCATCCCAAAGTAATTTCTTTACATGTAAAATTCGAAGGAGACACATTTTTCTAGGGGTTATGACTGTTTTATACTTTGGCAGATGTAGTATAGTGCAAAGACCTTGGAATTATTTGGATTCCTTGTCTTATAAAATGGCAATTAAGATATCCTGTCTTGGGGCGCCTGGGTGGCTCAGTCTTTAAGTGGCTGCCTTCCGCTCAGGTCATGATCCCGGAGGTTCCGGTTGGCTGCTTTTGTTCCCTCTCTAGCTGTGTTTCTTTCTGTCAAATAAATAATAAAATCATTAAAAAAACCTGTCTTGCCCACCAATTTATAGGGTTGTAATAAAATTATAGGGTTTAGCAAAGGATAGAGTATAATATTTGCCAGGTAATATTATTGTGAAACATTCCTTTCTTCCAGAGTGAAAGATGAAGTAAATACTTTGCTGTTGCTATACAATGGTCATATTAGAAGATGACCTATCTTGGGGCGCCTGGGTGGTTCAGTTGGTTGAGCAACTGCCTTCGGCTCAGGTCATGATCCCGGAGACCTGGGATCAAGTCCCACATTGGGCTCCCTGCTCGGCGGGAAGCCTGCTTCTCCCTCTCTCACTCCCCCTGCTTGTGTTCCCTCTCCTCGCTGTGTTTCTCTCTGTCAAATAAATAAAAAAATCTTTAAAAAAAGGATGACCTACCTTTTTTGAGTTATTTCTAGCAAACATACTCTTGTGGTTTTAGTTTCCAAGTTATATTTGCATAAAGAAAAATTAGCTCTCAAAATCCTTAATTGTGGGGCGCCTGGGTGGCTCATTTGGTTAAGCGACTGCCTTTGGCTCAGGTCATGATCCTGGTCTCATGATCCCGGAGACTGGGATTGAGCCCCACATAGGGCTCCCTGCTCGGCGGGAAGCCTGCTTCTCCCTCTCTCACTCCCCCTGCTTGTGTTCCCTCTCCTCGCTGTGTTTCTCTCTGTCAAATAAATAAAATCTTAAAAAAAAAAAATTCCTTAATTGTAACTCATATCTGAAAATTTGCATATCCTGTAAGTGAAGGTGGCTAAATTATTCCCAAGCAATATAATCTGTGATTTGGCATGTTGAGCTGCTGTGTAGTTCTTTTGGTATTAATTTCAGGTTAATATTCAGGAGAATATGCCTGTGTCCCTGGCAGATATAACATTTATATGTGGATTTGGAATGAAAGGTTCCATAGAACAAAAATATAGGGCACCTGGGTGGCTCAGTGGGTTAAAGCCTCTGCCTTTAGCTCAGATCATGATCTCAGGGTCCTGGGATCGAGGTCCACGAGGCCCACGAGGCCCATGAGGCCCACATCGGGCTCTCTGCTCCGCGGGGAGCCTGCTTCCTCCTCTCTCCGCCTGCCTTTCTGCCTACTTGTGATCTCTCACTCTGTCAAATAAATAAATAAAATCTTTAAAAAAGTCTTAAAAAAAGAATAAGAATACAAAGTAATTCAGGGTTAAAATATTTTTGTTAGAAGTCTCAGATTACTGACTAGTAACAGAACCGATTTTGTGAGTTGTGATTCTAAACACTTAGTGTAAGCCTTGGGCAGTAGGGAATAGGTTCTAATTAATAGAACACTACCAATTAATACTACTTAATACTTGGTGGTTAGTCATTTGAGGTCTTTATAGGACCTTGGAAAAGTTACTGTGACAACCTTTGTGTTGTAGAAATGTGTTCTACTTAAGAATTTGTGTGGGTTTTTTTTTTTATTAACTGATTTTTTTAAAAAAGATTTATTTGTGGGGGGGAGGAGTAGAGGGACCAGTAGTCTCCCCTGAGCGAGGAACCCAACCGTGAGATAATGACCTGAGCTGAAGTCAGATGGTTAACTGACTGAGCCACCCAGGCACCCCTTAATTGATTGTTACAGGTTAAATTTTAAGTTCCCTAGTAAAGCTTAATGAAAGTATTACCATGATTTTGACTAGAAAATACCCCTGACAATTATGATACTGTTTTCAGATTTTCCAAAAGGAATTCATTAATGAAATTTTTTTTCTGTGCAGTATAGACTTCTTTTTTTTTTTTTTTTTAAGATTTTATTTATTTATTTGACACAGAGAGATCACAGGTAGGTAGAGAGGCTGGCAGAGAGAGAGAGGAGGAAGCAGGCTCCCTGCTGAGCAGAGAGCCCGATTCGGGCCTTGATCCCAGGACCCCGAGATCATGACCTGAGCTGAAAGCAGAGGCATTAACCCACTGAGCCACCCAGGCGCCCGCAGTATAGACTTCTTTCTCACAACTTTAAAACTACGGAAATTTTGATGAGGGTTTCTTGTCTGTTTAGAGACTTAGGAAAAGTGAAATTGGTAATAAATCTGAATAAATAGTATAACCTCCCTCTTAAACTGTATCAGTACATGACGAGGGTTATTTCTGGTCATTTTTTTCTCCCCAGTGTATTCCAAAACAATATTAATGTTTCTTGTTTGTGTCTTTTTTTTTAAAAAAAGATTTTATTTATTTGACAGCGAGAGATCACAAATAGGCAGAGAGGCAGGCAGAGAAAGGAGGAAACAGGTTCCCCGCCAAGCAGAGAGCCTGATTCGGGGTTCCATCCCAGGACCCTGAGATCATGAGCTGAGCTGAAGGCAGAGGCTTAACCCTCTGAGCCACCTAGGCACGCCTTCTTTGTGTCTTCTATTTCTACCGAAATTATGAGAAATTTAGACCTTGAGCTCTTTTTTCTTTTTGCCGCAATATATCGTGTCTTACTTGCCAATCGCTTACTTTCTACCTGTTTTCTTTGCACTTCATCTTTTTGTTTCTACAACAGCTAAACATGTTTGGCTGCCTGAGGGAATATCCTCTTAAGCTCAAAAAGATACCTCCTGTTTTGATGGAGTAAGAAGGAATTCCCCACCTCCCCCAATATTGAGATTGATGGGAGAGGTACATATTTGAAGTCAAAGTTATAGAATCTAGGTAGAAGGTTGTCTTGGTTTTTTACCTAACAGGCTAATTGGAAGTTCTTTAGAAGGCTTAAATTCTTTTCCTGTTTCTGGGGAAGATAGTCAGTTGTACAGTGAGATGTACTTCTGTTTAGGCTGGGACCAGAAGAAAAAACTAGTGTGTGCTTGTTTTTATTTTATTTTATTTACTTTTTTGACAGAGAGAAACACAGCGAAAGAGGGAACACAAGCAGGGGGAGTGAGAGGAGGAGAAGCAGGCTTCCCGCTGAGCAGGGAGCCCGATAGGGGGCTCCATCCTCCGTGACCTGAACCAAAAGCAGTCGCTTAACCAACTGAGCCACCCAGGCACCCCTAGTGTGCTTGAATGCCAAGATTATTGTGTTTTGAAAAGCCTTAGTCTTCAAAGTATTAAAAGTTATTTCCAAAGGCATTTGACAAGTACATATTGAGATCCAGCTATATACCAGGCACTGTTCTGGACACTTGGGATTCATCATTAAACAAAATAGACAAAGGATCTCTTTAAGGGGCTTATATTGTAGTGAATGTATAAACATTTTTTTTTTTTTAAGATTTCATTTATTTATTTGTTTATTTAACAGAGAGAAACACAGCCAGAGAGGGAACACAAGCGAGAGGGGGGAGTGAGTGAGGGAGAAACAGGCTTCCCGCCGAGCAGGGAGCCCGATGTAGGGCTCGATCCCTGGTCCCCAGGATCATGACCTGAGCCGAAGGCAGTTACTTAACCAACTGAGCCACCCAGGCGCCCCAAACATTTTTGGAATTATTCTTTGTTAGTATGGGTAATTGAGGTAATTTGAGTCAGTAACAACAGTGGTGTGTTGGACATAATGCACTATATATACTTAATGCTGGTCTCTGTACCATATCAGAGACTGTAGAAAACTTAGTGTGCTTGCTTTCTCTTTCTTTTTTTCCTTCCTTTTTTTCTTTTCTTCCATAGGCTCCACACCCAGCATGGGGTTTGAACTCAAGACCTGAGCAGAGATCAAGAGTTGGATGCTTGGGGCACCTGGGTGGCTCAGTCGTTAAATGTCTGCCTTCTGCTCAGGTCATGATCCCGCGAGTGATGGAAGCCGCGTGGGGCTCCCTGCTCAGCGGGAAGCCTGCTTCCTCTCTCACTCCCCCTGCTTTGTGTTCCCTTTCTTGCTGTGTCTCTCTCTGTGTAACAGGTACTGCAGATACATTTTGAAAATTTTGAGGAAAAGTGGCACATAAAATTTTTCCCCCTCAAAGTGAATCTTTTTTTTAGAAAAAGATTTTATTTTTATTTAGATTATTTGAGAAAGAGTGAATGCACAAGCTGGGGTAGGGGCAGAGGGAGAGAGAGGAGAGTAGCAGATTCCCATCTAAGCAGGGAGCCTGACTTCGGGCTGGATCTTACAACCCTGAGATGATGATCTGAGCGAAAATCAAAGGTTGAATGCTGAACTGATTGAGCCACCCTGGTGCCCATAAAGATTTTATTTTTATGTAGTCCCTGTACCTAAGAAGGGTCTAGAGCACACAACCCTGAGATCAAGAGTTGGACACTCTACCATCTGAGGCAGCCCAGAATTTATCCTGTTTGGCTAGTTGTCAGAATAAAGAGAATGGAAAAGACCATGGTGCTCACTTTTGAGAAGAAAATTGGTCTTATTGATGCATTTCACAGTTGGTAAACTACAGTTGTATAAAGATATTTGGATTTATTAGATCATGCAGTAGTAATAATGCTTCCTTATAACTGTAACCAGTAGAATTTCATCTATAAATGTGGAAGTTTTCTTACTATTTATTCATTTTTTTTTAAAGATTTTATTTATTTGACAGAGAGAAACAGCCAGAGAGGGAACACAAGGAGGGGGAGTGAGAGAGGGAGAAGCAGGCCTCCCGCCGAGCAGGGAGCCCGATGTGGGACTCGATCCCGGGTTTCCGGGATCATGACCCGAGCCGAGGGCAGTCGCTTAACCAACTGAGCCACCCAGGCACCCCTCAGTTTACATGTTTTTATATACTTGTGGAAAATTTGAAAAATCAAAGGTGGTAAGAAAACTTGTATTAACTGGTGTTCTCTGTGCAGTAGTTTTTTCCTGTTTCGTTGTGGGTTTTTTTGTTTTATTGTTTTTTTTATATATCTCTGTCCTGTTTTACTTAATTTTGCACTTTTTTTTTTCTTTTATACCTGAAAATATTTAAAGTGAGCTGTATGCCCAGTGTGGGGCTTGACTTCACAGCCCTGAGATCAAGAGTTGCATGCTCATGCTCCACCAACGGACCGAGCCAGGTGCCACTGGTTTTACCTAATTTAAGGAGTTAGTGTTTATATATTAGCAGTAGGTATTTTATTTTTTATTTTTATTTATTTGTTTGACAGAGAGAGAGCGTTTGCAGAAGCAGAGGGAGAAGCAGGCTTCCCAGTGAGCAAGGAGCCGATGTGGGGCTTAATCCCAGGACCCTAGGATCATGACCCAAGCCAAAGGCAGCCACTTTTTTTTTGTTTTTAAAGATTTATTTATTTGACAGAGAGAGAGATCACAAGTAGGCAGAGAGGCAGGCAGAGAGAGAGGGAGGTAGGCTCTCCACAGAGCAGAGAGCCCGATGCAGGCCTTCATCCCAGGACTCTGAGATCATGACCTGAGACGAAGGCAGAGCCACCCAGGCGCCCCTGGTATCATGTATCATGGACATTTTCTTACATCGTGAACTATTTGTAAATATTTTTTTTAATAATTTTTTTTTTAAGATTTTTATTTATTTGACAGAGAGAAACACAGCCAGAGAGGGGAACACAAGCAGGGGGAGTGAGAGAGGGAGAAGCAGGCTTCCCGCCGAGCGGGCAGCCTGATGTGGCGCTCGATCCCGGGTCTCCGGGATCATGACCCGAGCTGAAGGCAGTCACTTAACCAACTGAGCCACCCAGGCACCCTGTAAATATTTTTTAAAAAGAATTTATTATTTTAGAGAGAGCGAGGGAGTTGAGTGCTTGGGTAAGAGGGAGGAGTGGAGGGGGTGGGGAGAGAATCTCGGCAGAGACTGCTAGCTGAGCCCAATGAGAGGACTCAATCTCAGCGTGACCTTAGCTGAAACCAAGATTCGGACACTTAACCAACTGAAACCCAGGTTGCCCCTATTTGTAAATATTTTTTATTGGCTCTGGATCTGTCCACTAACAAACTACTGTAAGTTTTTGGCTAGTATATTGCTAGTAACAACTGCAGTGAAATGTTTCTATCCAAAATAGAGTCTTCTGTAATTTGGGCTGTTTGCTTAGGAGGGTTTCTGAGGAGTGGAATTTATTCATCAAAGTAATAAAACCTAAAGTTTTTGGCTTCTTTGCTTTTGTTGTTCTCTAAAAGGATTTTTTCATTTTATAGTACCACCAATTTATGAATGTGCAGTACATAATTTTTTCACTACAAAACTTCATGTACTTAAGTATCTTAAATGTTACTTAAAATGTGAAATGCATGCTTGTAATTTTTGAATTACAAAATCTTAAATAAAATAATGTTGAGTTGTACAGCCCCACGAAATAAATAAAACTGGTAGTTATTCTGCCTTGCCATTAGTTACTATTGGTATTGCTAATGGTGTGAATATACTTTGAGAATTTTCTTTTTGCTTAAGTGCCAGTGCATGTATAAGCGCAGAAACATACCTCATTTTATAGACACCAACATGCTGTTGCTTTAACGTGCATTATTATTTTAAATAACACCAATAAGAAAAATGCTGCCTATCACACCATTGACACATCATTAAGAAAAACGTCTGGATTTCGTTGATGTGAAAAAATGTTTCCTAAAATAGCCAATGTACACGTCTGTGTTATATTTTTTGTGGAAACATGTTATTTAGCAGTCTGCCATTTCCCTCAAAACATTGTGAATATAAAGAAATACTTTGGGGGCAACTGGGTGGCTCAGTTGGTTAAGCATCTGACTCTTGATTTTGGCTCAAGCCATGATCTCACGGTTGTGAGATCCACTCTCAGCATGGAGTCTGCTTATGCATCTCTCTGCCCCTCTACCCTCTTAAAAAAACAACAACAAAACTTTATTTATTTATTTTTCAAAAAGATTTTTATTTATTTGACAGAGAGAAACACAGCCAGAGAGGGAACACAAGAAGGGAGAGTGAGAGAGGGAGAAGCAGGCTTCCCACTGAGCAGGGAGCCCGCCCAATATGGGGCTGGATCCTGGGTCTCTGGGATCAAGACCTGAGCCGAAGGCAGTCGCTTAACCAACTGAACCACCCAGGCGCCCCTAAAAAAGAAAAATTTCTTAAGGAATTCTGGTGTGCAGCTGAGGTTGAGAACAGCTGGAATCATTGTTTTTCATATGCCTCACTGAGTATACTTATTAAAAATTTAAGCATTTGGTCCGTACTCTAAATTTAATGTGTGTGTCTGGGTATGCAGTGGGGTTTGACTAGATGACCTTGTTACGTTCCCTGCTGCAGGCTGTGTCAGCTCCTTTTTTCAGCAGTTAAGTAATTACCAGGGATTGAGTTTTAGAATATTGGAAGCTGTGTAGCAGTACTGCATAGCTCTTTGTCTAATTTTTGTCTGTTAAATTTTTAACAGACAGTGGGTTAATGGTTATGGATATAAGTTGCCCAAGTGCAGTTTTACAGGGTTAGTTACTGCCTTGCAAATGATGGGATATTTAACATAACTTAAGCTTTTTTTTTAATTTTTAAAAATTTATTTAAGTAGGCTCTATGCCCACTATGGGGTTTGAATACACAATCTTGGGATTAAGAATTGGGTGCTCAGGGCACCTGGGTGGCTTAGAGGGTTTAGCTTCTTTTCAGCTTAGGTCATGATCTCAGGATCCTGGAATCAAGGCCCGCATCTCTCTCTTCCTGCCTTTCTGCCTACTTGTGATCTCTCTGTGTCAAATAAATAAATCTTAAAAAAAAAAAAAAAAGAATTGGGTGCTCTACTGACTGAGCCAGCCAGGCAACTCCATATACATTTAGGTTTGAATTCAGGTATAAATGCTAATCAGATTTAACCTGACTTAAAAAATACTATTTATCTTGTTTTGTGGTTGCACTGCATGCCTTATAGTCTCCTTAATGTTTCTTCCATCATTTACTGTAGCTTGTTTATTTTTGTTATTTTTCCCTTTATTGGCTTCTGGTTTTTTTGTTTGTTTTTGTTTGAGTTTTATTTATTAGACAGAGACTACAAGAGAGGGAACACAGCAGAGGGAGTGGGAGAGGGAGAAGAAGGCTTCCCACTGAGCAAGGAGCCCAACGCGTGGCTTGATCCCAGAATTCTGGGATCAGTATCCAAGCTGAAGGCGGAGCGCCTAACGACTGAACCACCCAGGTGCCCCGCCCCACCTTCTGTTTGTTTTTTTTTTTTAAGATTTTGTTTATGTTAGCAAGTGGGAGAGAGAGCTGGTGCTTGTGCACACAAGCTGGAGGAGGAGCTGAGGGAGAGGAACAAGCTGACTCCTTGCTGAGTGTATAGCTGGATTTGGGACTTGATCCCTCGACCCTGAGATTGTGACCTGAGCCAAAGTCAAAGTTGGATGCTCAGCTGACCGCGCCAACAAGGTGGTCTTTTTAATCTGTAGGTACTTATTTAGTGAGTTTTGGGAAAGAGTTTCCCCTTGTGAATGATAAAAGAATATATCATTATACCTGATAAAGAAGAGCTTACAGTCTAGTTTAAGGAAAATTGTGTCTAAAAAAAGAATGAGGGGCACCTGAGTGGCTTTGTTAAGCATCTGCCTTTGGCTCAGACCATGATTGTAGTAGGATCTGGGGGGGGTGTCAAGCCCTTTTTGGGGCTTCCTGCTGGGTGGGGAGTCTACTTCTTCCTCTCACTCTGTCTCTTCCCCCACTTGTGTTCTCTCTCTCTCTCTCTTTTTTAAAGATTTTATTTATTTATTTGACAGAGAGAAACACAGCCAGAGAGGGAACACAAGCAGAGGGATTGACGGAGGGAGAAGCAGGCTTCCCGCGCGCGCGCGCGCGCTCTCTCTCTCTCTCTCTTTCTCTCTCTCTCTCTCATAAATAAATAAAATCTTTAAAAAAGAGAATGATTATTGCTAACTTCTGTGATACAGGAATTTCAGAAAAGGGGAACTGAAGGCATTATGGGCTATGGTTATCAGGGAAAGCTTGAGTAACCAAATAGAATGAATTCTTTGGGGTGGGTAAGATTTGGGTTGTGGGAGGAGGTGCTTTCAGATATATCATCGAAAGTATAGTATTGGAATTAAGCATATGAGGCTTAAGAATGGAGTATCTAGGCTAGAAAGAAGAAATGGAGTCAGATTATGCAAAAGGTTTTATTAGGTTTAGATTCTGTGTTCTTTATTTAGCTCATTACTACATCAAGCACATTGTTCACCTTTCTCTAAAGGGCCTATTACATCCTCCTGGATTCCTCCCTCCCCTCCCTTTTTTTAAATCTTGGGAGATAGGCAAGCAAAGTATTAACATATTGTTGAGTTCTCTTATGTGCCAGGAAATTTGCCTATGCCCTCTTACATTTTAACTCTCATTACCCAGGGAGAGGTGGGTATCTCTCATGTTGTAGATGAGGAAATACGAAACAGTCTCACAGAGGCTACGTTACATAGGTCAGATAGCATGTTAGGTAAATACCTAAGCCAGAATGAAAGTCTCATTCATCTAAGTCTTTCTGGCTATAAAGGTGGTGTTTTCCTAGCATGCTGTTTTTCACAGTGTGTGTGTCTTTTGGTCCACCTAATAAGAAAGAATACAAGTGGTACAAGTGGTATGTGTGTTTGACAAGAACAGTGAAGTGCACTAGATAGAGTAGGACCGCTTTAGAGAGGCTTCCCAGTCCTCCTATTTTCTGTTCAAAAAATCCTGTTTCATGGTACTCAACTCAAAGTGTACTTCTTTCTTTATTTTTAAAGATTCTATTTATTTTCGAGCACATTGGCCTGTGGAGGGGAGGGGCATAGGGAGAGGAAGAGAGAAACCCAAGCTGACTATGCGCTGAATGAAGAGCCAGATGTGGTTTTTGATCCCATGAACCTGAGCCGAAAGGGTCAGATGCCATCTGCCAACCTGACTGTGCCATCTTGGCGCCCCCTACAAAGTACTTTTTTTTTTTTTTTTTTGAGACTTTATTTATTAATTTGACACAGAGAAACACAGCCAGAGAGGGAACACAAACAGGGGGAATGAGAGAGGGAGAAGCAGGCTTCCTGCAGAGTAGGGAACATGGACTCGGGACTCCATTCCAAATGACCTAAGCCGAAGGCAGAAGATTAATGACTGCGCCAACCAGGCGCCCCCAAAAGTGTACTTTTATTTATTTATTTATTTTTTTAAAGATTTTATTTATTTGACAGGGAGAAACACAGCCAGAGGAGGAACACAAGCAGAGGGAGTGAGAGAGGGAGAAACAGGCTTCCCGCCGAGCAGGAAGCCCAATGTGGGACTCGATCCCGGGTCTCTGGGATCATGACCTGAGCCGAAGGCAGTCGCCGAACCAACTGAGCCACCCAGGCGCCCCCAAAGTGTACTTTTAAATCAGTTTGTAATCCTGTCCACTTGAAGCCATGTAAACATTTGCTTAGCCGAGTGCCTGGGTGGCTCATTTGGTTGGGTATCTGCCTTGGTTTCAGGTCATGATCCTAGGGGCCTGAGATTGAACCCCATAAGGGATCCCTTGCTTGTGCTTGCTCACTCTCTCGGACAAATAAATAATACCTTTTTTAAAAATTTGTGTAAAGAAAAATCCCAGGAGCAGTTTCCAGATCTTGCCAAATTGTTTACTTCAAATTATTCCTTCCTTTATAACTCTTCTTTTTTAAGGTAATTTTTACATCCAGTGTGGGGCTCAGTCTTGTGACCCTGAGATCAGGAGTCCTTTGCTTTACTGACTAAACCAACCAGGCTTTATAATTTTTTTTCTTTGTAAGATTTTACTTATTTATTTGACAGATCACAAGTAGGTAGAGAGGCAGGTGGGGCGGGGAAGCAGGCTCCCTGTTGAGCAGAGCCTGATGCTGGCCTGGCCTCCATCCCAGGACCCTGAGATCATGACCTGAGCTGAAGGCAGAGGCTTAACCCACTGAGCCACCCAGGCGCCCCAGGCTTTATAATTTTTAACTGACTCTTAGATACATATCCTGGGGTGCCTGGCTTGCTCAGTTGGTAGAGCGTTGACCCTTGATTACAGGTTTCATTTCAGGGGTAGAGTCTACTTAAAATATATACATACATATCTTTTTTTTAAATTTTATTTATTTATTTGACAGAGAGAGATAATAGTGAGAGAGGGAACACAAGCAGGGGATGTGGGAGGTAGAGAAGCAGGCCTCCCGCCAAGGAGGGAGCCTGATGTGGGGCTCGATTCTGGGACTCTGGGAACATAACCAGAGCTGAAGGCAGACGCTTAATGACTGAGCCCTCCAGGCGCCCCACATACATACATATCTTAACATTTTGTGAGTGTAGTGATTCTTGCAATAGCATTTTTTCTTCTTAGGAAAATATAAGTGGTACAAGACTCCAAAAAACCTACCTAACAAGTTTTTATTGTGACTTTAGATTCTTTCTACATTATTTGCTATTGGAATTAAAGTGGGTTTTTTTTTATTTATTTTTTTAAAGGGGTGCCTGGGTGGCCCTGTTGGGTAACCAACTCTTAATTTCAGCTCAGGTCATGATCTTGGGGTCCTGGGATCAAGCCCTGCATTGGACTCTGTGCTCATTGGGGAGTCTACTTGAGAATTCTCTCTCCCCCTCTCCCTCTGCACCCCCTAAACCTCCGTGCTTGCTCTCTTTCTCTCTCAAATATTTTTTTTTTTTTAAGGATTTTACTTATTTGACAGAAATACAGCTAGAGAGGGAACACAAGCAGGGGGAGTGGGAGAGGGAGAAGCAGGCTTCCCAAAGAGCAGGAAGCCCGATGTGGGACTTGATCCCGGGTCTCTGGGATCATGACCTGAGCCGAAGGCAGTCGCTCAACCAACTGAGCCACCCAGGTGCCCCTCTCAGATCTTTTTAATGTGAGTTTTTTTATAGGTGAAATTATAGTTTTGAGTAATGAAAAATCTCAGACTGTGTTTTAGCATCCCATGGAGTTCTTAAGTGATTTGGAAGTACACTCATACCAGTGCAAATAGCCTTTAAAATGATGGTACCACAACCTTTGAGTATACCTGAGCAGATGAATTATTTATTTATTAAAAATTTATTTGAGAGATTGAGAGTGTGAGCAGGGGGAAGGGCAGAGGAAGTGGGGAGAGAGAATCCCAAGCAGACTCTCCCACCAGAGCCCAACTTAGGGCTCAGTCTCATGACCCTGAGAGCACCACCTGAGCCAAAACCAAGTGTTACATTCTTGACTGGGGTGCCTAGGTGGCTTCAAGTGTCTGACTCTTGATCTCAGCTCAGATCTTGATCTTTGGGCTGTGAGTTAGAGCCCTGTGTCATGGAGCCTACGTTAAAAAAAAAAAACAAACCCTCACTGGTTTCATGAGACTAGAAATATCAAAGTGAAAACTGCTTCTTATGTAAATCTGTCAAGACTTTTCCTGTTACTCCCTTTTTAAGTAAAGATTCAGATGGTAATTCCCTCTTAATAGTATGTTGGAAATTCCACCCCCAGTAAACATTTATTAAAAATAAATAATAAAAACAATTTAACTTCAGATTTTTCTTTTAAAGAGCACAAGCACAGGGGGAGGGTCAGAGGGACAGACTCCCCACTGAGTGGAGAGCAGAATATGAGGCTTGAACCCAGGACCCTGAGTCAGACACTTAAAATTGACTAAGCCACCCAGGTGCCCCATAAACTTCTGACATTTAAAAAAAAAATTAAAAAATAAATATTTTATTTATTTATTTGACAGATCACAAGTAGGCAGAGAGGCAGGCAGAGAGAGGAGGAAGCAGGCTCCCTGCTGAGCAGAGAGCCCGATGCGGGCCTCGATCCCAGGACCCTGAGATCATGACCTGAGCCGAAGGCAGAGGCTTTAACTCACTGAGCCACCCAGGTGCCCAACTTCTGACATTTTGAAATTGTTGCTTTAATTGCTGTCCATAAACAACATTTGTGGTCTTAATTGCTCATAATTCCTGTGTGTATCTCTTTTAAATAATGTCTGATTTTGGGGTGTCTGGGTGGCTCAGAGGGTTAAGCCTCTGCCTTTGGTTCAGGTCATGATCTCAGGGTTCTGGGTTCGAGCCTCACATCAGGCTCTCTGCTCGGCAGGAAGCCTTCTTCCCCCTCTTTCTCTGCCTGCCTATTTGTGATCTCTCTTGTCAAATAAATAAATAAAATCTTCTTAAAAAAGCGTCTGATTTGACTTTACAGTCTTTTTTATTTTTTAAGATTTTATTTATTTAGGGCGCCTGCGTGGCTCAGTTGGTTGGGTGACTGCCTTTGGGTCAGGTTATGATCTCAGGGTCCTGGGATCGAGGCCCGCATCGGGCTCCCCGCTCGGCGGGAAGCCTGCTCCTCCCTCTTTCACTCCCCTTGCTTGTGTTCCCTCTCTGGCTGTGTTTTTCTCTGTCAAATAAATAAAATCTCCTGAGCCGAAGGCAGATGCTTAACGACTGAGCCACCCAGGTGCCCCAGGGTTTGTTTTTTTTTTTTTTAAGGTTTATTTATTTATGACAAATAACAAGAGGGAACACATGCATGGAAGAGCTGGAGAGGGAGAGCTCCGCTCTGAGCATGGAACCCAATATGGGGCTCGATCCGAGGATGTTAGGATCATGACCTGAGCTGAAGGCAGATGCTTAACAACTGAGCTGCCCGGTTGCCCGAAGATTTCTTTATTTGAGAACAGGAACGAGCACTAATGGGAGGGGCTGAGGGAGAGGGAGAGAGAATCTCAGGCTGATTCCACACCAAGTGTAGAGCTCAACTCAGGGCTCGATCTCACAACCCAGAGATCCCTGCCTGAGCCGAAACCAAGAGTTACTGCCCAACTAGCTGTGCCACCTAGGCGCCTTGACTTGACAGCCTTTTTTCTTTTAGTGTGGTTTCATTAGCTTTTCTTTTCTTTTGACCCACTGTAGTGCTCCCTCCCCTCTGTCCTCAACTTCTGTATTTAGGTGGAAGGGCCATGTGAGCCTTTCTCATCAGTGAAAACCTAATTGTAGAGGCAGTGAAAACCCCTTTTCTGATTGTTTTTCCCTCTTCTGCTGTGATGAGGAATACTCAAATACCAAAAGGTGTAGATCCTCGCTTAAGAAACCTTTGTTGTGTGTAGTTTCTGAAATTTGGGGAGTAATTTGATTCCCAAGCATTCCTATCCTATCCTTTCAGAATACAGAATTAGCAGTCACAATTTAGGGTTATATTCCACCCCCTTTCCCCACCACCCCGGGTGTATCAATTCTTTAGAAAAGGTTTAAAACATGTACTAAGTAGATTACATCCAGGCTACTTTGCTTTCCAGAATCTTAGGGGGTTGTTTAAAATTATGTGTTAGCTTCTTTGAAGATGAAAATCATCCTTTGACTGTTTGGTTAAATATGGGCATGCCATATGAATGATAATTTACATCCATGGCAACCTCAGAACATGAATGAATCATAAAGGGGTGTGACACTTAACCTCTCTGTGTAGACTGATTGGTGGAGTTCTTTCTTTTTATTCCTTAATTTCTAAACTGCATCTCTTTAAAACTAAGTACTGAGATTTAAAAAGAGACATTCATCACATTAAAGTTCTCTGGCCAGCCAGAGCTCTTTTAGATCTTTTAGTTCTCCTTTTGGCCCTCAGTCTAGCAATTCTCCGAATTTATTTGCTAGCACCAGTCTGGGTTTATGTTTTTTTTATTCATTTGACTTCCCCACCTCCAGTCCCACCTGCAGACATCAGGTTTTCCCTTGCTCCCTATACTTACTCCCTTTTTAGCCCAGAAGACACACACAATTCTTTTACGTAAGGTGCAAGAGACATCTTCATGCAGGGATCTCTGCTGTCATTGTTAATAGTATCTCTGGTTATCATAAGATGGGAACATTGCTGAATTAAGCTATTAACACTCCTACGTTCACCTCTTCTTTTTTTTTTTTTTTTTTTTAAAGATTTTATTTATTTGACAGATGGAAACACAGCAAGAGAGGGAACACAAGCAGGGGGAGTGAGAGAGGGAGAAGCAGGCTTCCTGCCGAGCAGGGAGCCCGATGTGGGACTCGATCTCAGGTCTCCGGGATCATGACCTGAGCCGAAGGCAGTTGCTTAACCAACTGAGCCACCCAGGCGCCCCCACCTCTTCTTTTATCAGAGGATAAAATGCCTTTTTGCAGCAGCTGGGAAAATGCTAGAAGATGTTTTTTTCTCTTCTTGTTTTCTTGGAGTGCAGATGGCTTTCTGTGATAAGTCTTCTCTTTTGTATTTGTCCTTATTTTGGGTTTTTGGTTATTTGTGAAGTGTCTGTGGTAATTAATAGTCCTCACATGATAAAGGAAAACAAGATGGTGGCATTCTGTTGCGATGTCCAGGTCTTAAACTGCCACTTAAAATTGTACAGATTTTCCTTTTTTCGTAGAAGTATTTTACTTTGGAATATTTTATTTAATTATACCAACGTGAATTTTACAGTTTTATAATTTACAGAGGTATCTTGCTTTTTTTTTGGACCACCTCCCTCTGTGGTAGTTCTGCGTCATCCCTGAGGTAGCTTTGCATTCTTCCATTTGACATAGTGATGTGGGAAACTTGCCTTTATGCAAGCCAGTCTTTGGAGGAGTATCTTTTCAACAGTCTCAAGACAACTGAAGATTGCTCTGTCGTCATCATCGTGTCTGTTATCCAAGTTACTTTTCATTGAGAAGGGGACTGGAGTTTGGGACATAGCTACTTAATTCATCTTAATTTATTTTTTAAAAGTATGTTAAAATACACAATAACATTTAACCATTTTTACTTTTTTTAAAGGTCTTAGTTTCTTTTGAAGATTTATTTATTTAGGAGAGTGAGTGAGCAGGGGGAGTGGCAGAGGGAGAGAATCCCAAGTAGGCACCCCCCCACCTTGTCAGAGCATATGGCCTGATAAAGGGGGCTTGATCCCCGGACTCTAGGATAGTGACCTGAGCTGAAACCAGGATTGTTTGGCTTAACCAACTGAGCAGCAAAGCCTCCCCCAAGATTTTATTTATTTTGAGAGAAAGCTAGCAGGCGCATGCTGGGGGAGGAGGGGCAAATGGAGAGAGAGAGAGAGAGCATCCCAGACTTCACACCAAGCGCAGAGCTGATGTAGGGCTTAATCCCAGGACCCTCAGATCATAACCTGAGCCAAAACCAGAGAGTCCAATGGTGAAGTGACTGAGCCACCCAGGCATATCTGTCTTTTTTTTTTTTTTTTTTTT
>PITA01027830.1:0-20331 GCA_004023965.1 Spilogale gracilis | reverse complement strand
GAGAGACAGAGAGATCACAAGTAGGCAGAGAGGCAGGCAGAGAGAGAGGAGGAAGCAGGCTGTCTGCTGAGCAGAGAGCTGGATGCGGGCCTTGATCCCAGGACCCCGAGATCATGACCTGAGCCAAAGGCAGAGGCTTTACCCCACTGAGTCACCCAGGCGCCCGGGAAGGGAGATTCTGAGATTTTGGCTGTGGGTGTTTCATTAGCTCACACGTCATGTTCTTTGAACTAAATTCCATTTTGATTGTAACTGGTGCCTGGAATGAGCTCCTGCGGCTCTAGACCAGTTCTAGATGAGGCAGTGAGGCCAGGGTCCTTGACCAGGTGGGGGGCGGAGAGCAAAGGAGGGGAAATGTGAAATGTGAGAGCCTGGGCGGGCTCTGCCCCCCTCAGCAGGCACACCGTCCCCCACCGCACCCCCACCCCCGCACCCTCCCAGCCTCCTACCTGCCAGGTCGGTGACCAGGAAGCTCCCATTTGTCCATAGATACAGCCAGTGCTGGAAGGTCTGGCATTTCTGCCTGACCACGGAGCGGCCGGACCCCTCCGGAGTGTGGTCGCCACCCCACTCCCGTGCGCAGTAGGGCTGCAGGGGCTGGCCCAGGTCCTCCTCCAGGGTCGCGTAGGGGATATTGTTGGCAGGCCGGTAGATGAGGTACAGTGGGAGGATCCTAAACACAGTTATCCTCCACTGTAAGCGGGAAGTGCGGCCCCAAGCAGCCCCTCCCTCCCTGTCAAGTCTGCACTCCTGGGTTGGAAAGGAGGGTCCTTCCAAGAATGGCATGCTCGCTCCAAGACCGAAGGACAGAGGGGGAGTCCAGCGCCGCTCTGAGCTCTGAGCTCCGGGAAGGACAGGAGGCCATCATCTTCAGAGTCCTGTCCGTGCCCTGAGCTCAGTGGGAGGAGAACTGAATGGTGCTGTGGCCCCGGGAAGGCCCTGAGCTTGGGCGAGGGACCCAGACCTGGATGTGTCCACCAGGAAGGAGCCCTCTAGAGAGGAGGCAGCCAGACCATGCTCCAAGCCAACCAGACCCCAGGGTTCCAGACTCAGAGTTCAGGTCTCAACATGGAAACAAGGACCCTTTATAGCTGATGGAGGCAGCCCGGGAGGAGAGTCCCAGCCAGCCTCCCTACTCTGGAGAGTCCCAGCATCCTGCCATCTGCAAGCTGAGGGGTGGGGACCTGGGTGAGTGGGAGGAGACCAAGAGCAGGGTGGGTGCTTTCTAAAGAGGACAGTTAATCTTGAGGGCTTTATTTCTAGATTTTGTGGGACTACTGAGCCGGGCATGGGGTTAGCTGTGGGCTGTAACTCGGGATCCTCTGATGGACCCTGAAATCACTGCTCTGGGCCGGAGCTCAAGTGAGCAGGCCTGCACACCACATGCCCCGCTTTGTGAGCACTTACTCAGGCACTTCCCCAAAGCCTGTGGCTGCCTGGGCTTCTGCCGCAAAGATCTTACAATACTCCCGACTCATGTTCTGGATCTTGCATCCCTAAGGATTGAAGAGAACCAAGTCTGCTCAGCAAGGAAGGTCTGCCGCTCTCTACCAGGACCCGCTCTCAGTGGGAGGGGCATCTCCCAGACTGCTGGGGTGGGGGGCGGATACCAGCCCTGGGGAAGGTGGGAGTCACTCCTTCCCTGCTCCCTGCTCTGCACCTAAGTTTTCTCATTTGCAAAACAAGAGGCTGTGGGCTTGTTTTCAAAGTGGTTTCCAAACTGTGTTCCCTGGAGCCCAGGTGGCAGTGCCCCAGAGGGCGAGACCGCCCACCCCACCCAGGCACTCTCCTTTGATGTCACGCAGAGGCTCCAAGCAAGATAAGTGTGACGGCAATGAGAAAAGTTTCTGCTATGAAAATATGGTTTGAAAACTATGGTCCTAAAGACAGAGCCAACATCCCAGGAGCCTCATGAGAGTCCCAGTCGGCCTCTGCCTCCAACAGGACCCAAGCTGGGGAAGGGGAGGAGGTGACAGCAGAAGGAGGGACAGGGGATGGGACACGGTACCTGAATGGTGACGTCATAGTTTCTGCCCAGGAGAGAGGTCTCGCTGCTGGGTCCAAACACGAGCAGGCTGGGCACTTTGATGATGCACGTGCGGCCTGACTCAAAGATGGGCTCCAGCCCGTAGATGACCTTGGCCTGGGAGGCCTTCCGAAAGCCATACCCATGTCCAACCCCTCGTAGCTCCTCGCTCACCAGGCGCCCAAAGAGCTTGTCCCCCCAGCAGCCAGAGTCAGCCAGACCCTTGGCAAAGACCATGGGGGTCATCTCAATCTCCTCTCCAACTGCAAGGGAACAGAGAACATGCGGAGAATGAGAAGCTGCTGCCCCACCGAGGTAGGCGGTGTGGGGGGCAGGGAGAGCAGCAGCAGTCTCCCCATTCCCCTCTGGTCCTCTCACTCTTGCCTGTGACTGCTCCACGAGGGCCCAGCCCAGCCGGTGACCTCCCAGGCACATCTGTGTCTGACGCAGCCCCCGTGTTTGACAGTGCTCGAGCGCGCCCCGCGCACGGCAAGGACGTGCCTGGATTTTGTTTGGGAATCAGGTGTTTCGAAGCAATGAATAAATGTCTCCAACTCCACTAAATGAAACAGGCTGCAGGACCAACCCAGAAGCACGAGCTGCCTTAATGTTCAGACTGTGGCCCCTATAGGCCATCTCCCTGAAAGAGGACCCCCAGCTCCCTGGAGGAATGCCTGAGTCCAGGCACCGGGCAGGAAGTGAACTCGATGCACTTGGACCATCTTGTCTGACCAGAAGGCAAAGAAGCCACAAACACCCTAGAGGCTTGTCAAAAGGACACAGGAGCAGTGGAAGGGGTTTCCATGGGCTCAAATCAATTTTACCGACCAAAAGGAAAGATTTCTACAATGTGGTGAACACATCAAATATGTTTAAAAAATTATATCCATAACTGTAGTTGAGAAAAACTCACCCCCCCCTGAAAAAAAACCCCCAAACTTCATTGCTGACCTTTGGAGACCAACTCAGGGCAACGAAAGGACCATTTCTTGTTTACAGAAGAAATTCAATGGATAAATATAGAAATGACAGAATTAAAATACTCTGGATGGAAACCCAAATGAAATAATTTGTAGCAGCTAGAACCCCTAGGTAACAAGCATCGGACACAGTAAACTTTTTCAAAGGAGAGATACAGCAGGAAACAACTGAATGAGTGCAGGGATCGACCCTCACGTCACTAGAGTAAATCAATCAGCCGTCATGTGCCTCCAGGTAGGGTACTGAGGGGAAGGCAGAGCAAACCCGTGACGTGTTCCTGCCCACCCTTATCCCTGAACAACTGCGCCTGAAACTGACCAAGCCTCTCCATCAAATTACCAGTTTAGGAGAAGCACGCGAGAAGAAGAGCAGGCTAAATGGGGTTAAATCAACAAAATCTAGAGTGCAAGAAATCCTACCTATCCAGCGACTTCAACACATAGAAAGGGAAAACAATGAACAAGAACATGTATGTATTAGAGAGACTTAAGCTCGATCTGCCCAAAGCAGTGAGTCCTAATTCAAGTAAACCAACCCTGACGAGACAGCTGGGGAATGTGACTATTTGAGTGGGTTAAGGAGCTACTGCTAAGGGTTAGGCGTGAGGTTGTGTGATATTGATCGCACTTGACAACAATCGAAGGCACTAGTTGAATGGCTGATTACATGAGTGAATGAATGAACGAATTTATCCGGTGCTGCCTTCACAGGCCTGATCCTCAGTGTGTCTCCTACAGAAGCAGCCCAGACTCTTGCTGTGATGTTCGGGGACACACCTTATAACGTGTGGGTATCACAATCGCCAGAGACCTCCCGGACATGCAGCTTTTCTGGGTCCCCTCCCCCAGATGTTGTGACTAAGGATATCTACAGCAGGGGCCTGGAAACTGCATTTCTAGCAAGCTCGCCGTGTGGATGGGAGGCAGGAACCCACAGAGCACAGTGAGAAACTCTGGGAAGGGCGCTAGCAGGGTGAGACGGGCTCTAGCGGCCAGGCTCCAACATGAGCCAGGGGCACAAGGCCAAATTAAGCTCTTGTGGCAGGGCCTCTTGGCCACTCCTTCCCCAACAATCTTCAGAAAGAGCAGTCCTCCCCACCCTCCATTCCGAGCCTTATCCTAAACCAGGAGGCCAAGGGTAGCTGGGCCGCGGAGGTAAACACAGTATTTAGAATGAATAAAGTAGGTCCTCCCCAAGGAAGGCAGGAGTAGGGACGAAGGCCACCTGCTCCTTCCCCAGATGGCATCATACCTTCACCTTCTTCTCTGGAGATGAATCCCGACAGCACTGTGTGGAGAGAAAGAAGGGGAAACAGCTGCCCTCAGGCTGGCCTGCCTGGAGAGAGCACCCTCTCTGCAGAGATGACCGCTGCTCCCCGCCCCCCAGAAGCCAGGCTGGGCACAGAGCGCGGAAGGGGGCCCACTCACCCTCGGGACTGAGGCAGAAGTCGGTAGAGGCGGAGCCGTGCTCGTTTTCGATGGTGCATCGGTACACACCACAGTCCCCGGGGGACGCCTGCACGATGGCCAGGGCCGCCGGCCCTTCATCCCCTGCACTGCAGAGAAGGGAGACCCTCCCCGTGAGGGCCATCGCCGTGCACAGCCCAGGGCCGGCCTGCGGTGCTGAGGATCGTCACACCCCCACTCCGAGGCTGCTGCAGAAGCCCCGCTCTGGTCAGGGGCTGTCCTGGACCCCAGGGGTCGGGGGGCCATCCTGATGCTCCCTAGCTGTGTGACCCTGGCAACTGATTTGATGCTGCTGAGCCTCAACTTTCTGCTCTCTGCTAAGGCACCTCCCGCACAGGGTTCCGTGAGCATTGTAAGGGAGAGGGAGGTAGGACCACAGTGGGAGGCCTGTGCCCCACATTACTGTCTCTGTACTTGGGAAGCCAGGCCAGGGGGACACGTATCCGGCCGGCTTACCTCCTGGCCACCTCGCCCACTGGGCGCTGGTCCTTGGCCCATGTCAAGACTGAGTTGCTGAGAATGTTGAAAAACTGACACCAGAGCTTCAGGCTGCCTGAGGCATCGGGAAACTGCTCCACCCGAATCTTCCGGATCACCTGTGGGGCTGAGAGCAGGGGCCCAATTGAGAGGGACAAGCCACTTCCCCAGCATCTTGTGCCCTGCCAGGCCCCACCCCTGCTTCCCTGTATGTCCTTGGTGGGATGGGATGAGAGAAAACAGGATTCAAGCCCACACACCAGCCCACCACTTCCTGGCCTCCAGCCTCATCCCACCTGTATCTCTGAGGCATTGACTTTGACCCCAAAGCACACATCCTAGCTGGAAAGGCCCCACACCTGTGCCCCCACCCCGGGCCTGGGACCGCCTCGGAGCCCAGGACCCAGACGGCAGAGAAGAGAGGACAGAGGGGACCTGCACTTGTGGGGAACACAGCAGGTATGTATTGTTGAATCACTATGACGCTAACGTAACATTGTGTTCCAGGATATCATATTATTTATATGTAGCCATTATACTACAGACACACATTATACTACATTATATATTATATTACAACTATACTCAATTCATTAAAGAATGAATTTATTTATCTATCTATCTATCTATTTATTTATTTGTTTATTTGACAGAGAGAGAGACAGACAGACAGACAGGGAGAGAAGGAACACAAGCAGGGGGAGTGAGAGAGGGAGAAGCAGGCTTCCCGCCGAGCAGGGTGCCCGATGCAGGGCTAGATCACAGGACTCCGGGATCATGACCTGAGCTGAAGGCAGACGCTTAATCAACTGAGCCACCCAGGCGCCCCTATACTCAACTTTAAAAATTTTAAAGCAAAAAAACAAAAGCCATGAGAGACAAAAAGCATAAAGAGGAAAAAGAAACAGCAACACAAATGACCAGAATCAGAAATTTCCGTGGTTGTGTCAGAGCCTTCAGGTATGAAACGGATCAGAGAGGACACTACGGGAAGTGTTTGTTTTATAGATGGAAGGAGAGAAGTCACCCGAGAAGAAACAGGAAATGCGAACGGCCTTACATCTACTAATGGAACTGAGTTCACTAAAAACAACAAAGGAAACACAACAACAAAACATAAAGCTTCTCCTCAAATGAAAGGCAAGGCTTTTGTGGCTGGAGGGTGAGAGAGAGAGGACTCCTGTTTGGGTTCTAGGCCCTAACTGGAGGAACCTGCGTCGGGATCCCGGCCCTCCTGCTCTGTCCTCGGGGGACAAGTCTGCGCAGAGGGGACAAGTGGGGACGAAGGCGCCCGACCAAGGACAACTGGGGAAGCCAGCCCCCGCTCAGAACCTGACTTCTTCCCTCCTGCTTCACCCTCCGTGGTAGGCAGTCGGCACTCGCGCACCCCGTGCGGCCCTAGCCCTCTGACGGCACAGCCCGGGAGTCCTCCTAGGAGACCGCTGTAGCGGGGTGCTGCCCCCTCCTCCCGCCGCCCTCCATGTTGCTCACCTTTCAGCAGGTCCTGGGCTTTCTTGGACTTGGCCGAAGCGTCCTGCTTGCCCTCGTCCTGCTCCGTGTCGGGCACTGCGTCCGCACCCTGGTCTCTTGCTGCCGGCCCGTCCTCTGCGCGCGGCACCTCTAGCATGCCTGCCTTTCTAGCCTGGGTCGGGGAGCGTTTCTCCCGCCCCGGGGTCCCTGGGGACCCCGGTGCCAGGCCCTTCCTGGGCCCCCGAGGGGGAACTGTGGGGCTCTCCCCGTCTTCAGTCTTGGCTGCATCCCCGTCTCCTCCTGCTCTGACCTTGGGGAGAAATCTCTTCCTCCGGGCCCCCAGAGCTAGTTCCTCAGGTGTAGCTGCAGGGAGGCCTGTCGGGGCCTCCCCTGGGGCCTCTTCCTCTCGGAAGGGTTCCTGGGTCCTTCTGTCTTCTGGGAGTGGTCCCTGACCCGAGGCCATCTGCCCACCGGCCTCCCCCAGTGACCTGTGCACACTGCTCTCCGGGGAGGCCCCCAGGAGCCCAGGCCCCTCGGGGGGAGCCTCGCCCTCACTGGATCCTTCAGAGGCCAGCCCAGGGGCCCCCTCCTCGCCTACCACAATGGCAGGGACGGTGAGAGTGCTGGGGCCAGGGCCCCGGGCTGTAGCCAGGGCCTGGCGGCCTGCCTGCACCTCGCGGTCCAGGAGGCCAGTGAGGCGGCGGGAGGTGCAGGGGCTCAGCAGCAGACTCTGGGCACTTTCCACTAGGTGGTTGTTCTCCACGCGCTCCAGGATGCGCCTGGACGTTCGGGGACTCAGACCGGCCACCTCCACGTTGGGGACCAGAGCAGCCGAGGACACCGGAGCCCCGGCGGCAGCTCCCTTCTGGGACTCCGGCCCCCCGCCCCCCGTCTCTGTGCTGGAGAGCTTCAGCAGCAGAAGCAGGTAGTTCTTCAGGGAATCTATGAGGCCGGGGTCACAGCTCCGGGGGCCCATGGGCCTCCCCTCCACATCCGGCCCCTGGGCACAGGCCCCCTCACTGTCGGCTGACATGGCTGCTGGCAGGTGACTCTGGGGGGGGGTCCCTGGCCCCAGGGGCAGCGGGGGGGCCGACCTCAGCAAGGCCTGGCCCCCAGAGAGCGGGAAGGCAGCAGCACTCTTGTGCTGAGAGGACGGAGTGCTGGGCGGTGCCTCCCGCGAGCTCTCGGTCAGGCTGGGGGGAGAGGGCAGAGTGGGCACCTCTGGGCTCTGGCCCGCTGGAGGAGAGCCACCCGGATCCATGAACTGCACTTCCCTCGGCTGCTCCTCCGTGGGGCATGGGATCAGGCCATCCGCTGGCTTGTCCTTGACCAGACCTGGCCACTCGGCCCCTCCCCGCTGCTCCCGACCACCCTGGGGAGGCTGCCGTGCCGGGAGCGTGTGGCCGCCTGCCAGGGCACCGAGCGGAGCTGCCTCGTAGCCCCCGGGGGCTGTGACCACCGCCTCCTCAGATCCGAGCACAAAACCAGCTTCCTCTGGGACAGAGGGCCCTTCAGGGCTCTGCTCAAAACACTCAAGAATCTGAGGAGACCGAGGACCCTCTGAAGGTGGGCGCTTCGGAGCTCCGGACTGCGGCCTGAGACTGCTCACGGAGCCCTTCTCTGACTGACCTTTCATAGCTGTGGGTATGCTCCCCTCTGACCAGGTCCCTTTGTCTTCCTGGATCCTTCTGTCTTCCTGCATCCTCTTGCCTGTCTGTGTCCTCTCCACCTGCGTCCCTGCCCGTCCCTGGGCCACCACACCCTCCTGGGGGCTCCTGGCAGATGCTGGCCTTTCACTTTCTTGTAGCCTGACGTCCACCTGGGTCTTTCTATCTGCCTGTGTCGTCCGGGTGGTTTGCGTCCTGTCTCCCTGGGTCCTCCCATCTACCCGCATCTTCACATCTGCCTCTGTATTCTTCTTTGCTCCAGGTTTCTGGTCAGCCAGTGTCCTCCCGTCTTCCCGGGTGTCTGTGTCCATGGGCTCAACGACGCCCTGGTTTCCGGAGTCGCTGCAACCTGCAGACCCCACGCCAGCGCTGTTGGCAGCCAGCACGGTAAGAGCCGGCCCTGCCTGGGATTCCGGGACCTGAGAACACATGAACGAGAGCAAGAAGTTGGCTACGGGAGCCTTAGGATCTCTTTCAACCTGGTGTCCTAGCCTCCTCTGACCTCATCCAGACGAGCCCGACGAGAACCCTGTCACCTGGTTTTTCAGGCCCGCTAGGTATTGGGAGCCAAAGGACATGTGACATAGTCCCAAGCCCACCGATCCCAATCCCTGATCCCAGAGCCCAGACCAAGGAATATCCAGAATCTAGGTCTAGCTCTGGCCTCCCACCTCTCCCTGAAGAAAATCTGCCTTCCCTGAAAGACCCTTCACCCCTGCCATTTGGAGAAGAGTGTCCCTTAACCAGGGCTTCTGAGCAAATAGACCTGTCCCTCTTTTTTGGCACTAACTGCCACCAGATAGAATTATGGGCGAGATGAGAGAGAGCAGAAGGATCTTCTGACAATGGCCTCCATGAAACCCCCATCATTAACACTGCATGAGTGGTAATAATGTGATGCCATCCAAACACAGAAGGTTTAAGAAACTAGGAACCCCAGCTGTGCCAGAAAAGTCAATGAAACATTATACTATTACCCTTTTGAACACCCACTGTTTTTTTGCAAAGCACTGTGCTAGGCCCCTATTTACAATACATATACTTCCTCACTTTCGCCTCACAATATGAAATAGTTGTGAGCATTCTCTCCATTTTAGAGATAAGAACACCAGGGTTCCTGGCTGGCTCAGTCGGTAGAGCGTGCAGTTCTTGATCTCAGGGTCATGAGTTCAGACCGCACAGTGGGTATAGAGATTATGTAAAAATAAAAACCTTTAAAAACATTTTTTTTGAAAAAGTAAACCTTAGAGATGAGAACACACCGATGGCCAAAGAGAAATGTGATTGTCCCCCGTCACAGTAAGTGATGGAGATTAGCTCAGAAGGCCGGTGTGTCTGACCTCAGGCCCCGGGCTCCTCACCCTTACGGGACCATGCTGCCCACTCAAATATAATTAAAGGACTTCCGGTCTAAACACAGTGGCACAAGAGACAAGTTGCCTCTTTTCCTCCTAAATATAACCAAAAGCAACAAAATAAACCAGAAAGAAAGTAAAATTCATCATGAGTGAAACCGGAGGCATATAAAACTTACAGTCTCAAAAAAAGAAAAGAAGGGGCGCCTGAGTGGCTCAGTTGGTTAAGCGACTGCCTTCAGCTCAGGTCATGAACCCGGAGACCCAGGATCGAGTCCCACATCGGGCTCCCTGCTCGGCGGGAGGCCTGCTTCTCCCTCTCTCACTCCCCCTGCTTGTGTTCCCTCTCTGGCTGTGTTTCTCTCTGTCAAATAAATAAAATCTTAAAAAAAAAAAAAAAAAGGAAAGAAAAGAAAAGAAAAAGAAAAAGAAAAGCAGGGGCTGCGGCAAGGAGACAGCTGAGCCCCTGGGTAGCTGCTGGGAAAGAAAGCTGTGGGGAGAGAAGACACTGAAACAGCTCGGGCAGGTGAGGAGGGAAGAGTTCTGCAGTCTCGGAGTGTGGCCACGAAACACAGCTGCTGCAGGTACAACACCCCTCCCGCTGTGATGAACCCACAAAGCCCACCTCCGACGAGAGCTGTGGGATCGTGGAGAGCCGGGTGGGACTCACACAGGGCTGGCGTCCAGCGGTCGCAGGCAGAGGAGAGTGGAGTGGCCCAGGGGCAGCACATCTCAGAAAATGCTAGCAAAAAAACACGCTACTGAAGACACTTCCTGAACATCTCTAAGCTTAGGAAGACTGTTTTTGAATGCACAAGGACATAGGGAATATCATTCCTATGAGCCCCACTTTAACAAACTACCAGAGAACATACTCTGGTCGGCCAAAAGATGATTAGGGAAAACAGCCAAATTCTTGCTGAGCATTAAATATATATTAATTATATAATCGAGACCATATATATGTTAATTGTATAATTGAGACCAAAACCAAAGTCTGTCACCTGTACAAGCCAGGAACCAAAGATTAATTCAAAGCTGAAAAACCAGGTAACAGGAACACAGGATATCTAACTATACAAAGATAATCACCTAGAAATAAGATGTGGGATTAATATGAGATGGAAAATGACAGGGGAAAAGGGTAGTAGAAATACTTGATTATAGCTCATCCTAAAAAATTAAGACCATGAACACAGGAAATACTTAATGGTAGCATATAAAATAAAAAATATATATTATACATTACCACATACAAATATTTCTAGTTATCAGAAGAACCGCACACAAAACCAAAGGAAAGAGATCACACAAAGAAAGATTTTAGGGGCACCTGGGTGGCTCAGTTGTTAAGTGTCTGCCTTCAGCTCAGGTCATGATCCCGGAGACCTGGGATCGAGCCCCACATTGGGCTCCCTGCTCGGCACGAAGCCTGCTTCTCCCTCTCTCACTCCCTCTGCTTGTGTTCCCTCTCTAGCTGTGTTTCTCACTGTCAAATAAATAAATAACATCTTTAAAAGGAAAAGAAAAGAAAGACTTTAATATATATATAATTAAACTACACTTGAATTAAGTATAGAATTTAAAGTTATTGAATATGGAATTTTGAATGAATGATATTGTTCATTCAAATATGGGGAAAGTAAGAGTGCGGTGATACTCAGAAGCCATCAAATAAAAGTCTGGCTGGCCAAAGAATTTTAATAAAAATGGTCCTCCAGCTTCTCTGACAACCAGTTAGATACTAATAGCCAAGAACCCCTTAAAGCCAACAAACAGTGATTAATAATACATTAGAACCTTCTGTGAACTCCTGGTATTCTAGGATTAGGAAGCATTAACACCAGCATGAAATTTATAAGTTTACAAAGAAAATGCTGACTTTGCACAAGTCTCAAGGGAACAGAGTTTTTGGGTTTTTTTTAATATTTTATTTTTAAGTCATCTCTATACTCAACATGGAGCTCAAACTCACAACCCCGAGATCAAGAGTCACACGCTACTGACTGAGCCAGCCAGGCTCTCCTAGAGCCTTTGATTCAAGCTATCTTCTCTCCCGCACTCCCAAGCCTGATCAGTCCCTGAGTCCTATGGAACCTATTTTATCGGGGTCTCAATGTCCATTCCCATCTCTGCCTCCACTGCTGACCGTCTAAACTAACCTGCCCACAATTCTGTGTTGACTGGGCCACTTTAAAGCCTCCTGACTGGGATTTGTGACTCTAGATTTTTGCCTCTGTGCCACACTTACCGTCACTGCAGCCCAAGTGATCTTACCAAAATACAAATCTGATTGTGACACTACCTGCTTAAAAACCTCTCCAGGGCTCATCACTCACAGGATAAAGCCTAAAAGCCCAAGCCTAAAGGAGCAGAATTTTAAGAACACTGCTGGCCA
The DNA here is from genome assembly GCA_004023965.1 of Spilogale gracilis. NCBI lineage: Eukaryota > Metazoa > Chordata > Mammalia > Carnivora > Mephitidae > Spilogale > Spilogale gracilis. Next base: position 8,491 of record PITA01027830.1, on the reverse strand, counting down.
GCGTATGGGGAAAGAGGTTGTCAGCACCGCTTCTGTGGACAGCAATTTAGCATCTTTAATAAAACTAATAATGTTTATATTCTTTGACCCCACCGTTCCATTATGAGGAATTTGTCCTGTAGATATATGCCCGTGTCTAGATGGACTAGAGAGAAGGATATTCACTGCAGCACCATTTATAATAAAAGACTAGCAATGACCTAAATTCCATCAACTGAATAAATCTGGGGGATGACGATATAGCCATATTCCAAATAAATAAAATAAATATCCAAGTAGGAAAGCAAGATGTGGATAGAAAGTACAATATGCAACCTTTGTGTGGCAAATAGGCAGACACACACATATTTTTAAGTGCAGGGAAAATAGTTCTGGAAGTATGCTCAAGAAACCAGTTCTGGCAACTGACTTCAGGAAGAAAAACTGGGTTGGGGGAGGGTACGGTTGAGGAAGACAATATTCTTCATATACCTTTTCTAATTTTTAAATGTTATACCATGTGCACATGACACATATCAAACAATTTTCAATGTAATGTGCAAAGAAATCAACCACATCTCATGTGATCAGCAAATCCCATCCTTCAGCAAGGGTCCCAGATCTCTCTTTCCAGGTTCACCTCTTGAGTCCCTCTGCCCAGCACCACTAAGTTACTGTAGCGACCCACTGCTATTTTATTACCACTTGATGTGTTTTCTCTCTGCTGCACAGTTTCAGCTTTCTCCACCTGAAAGACCCCTTCTCATCCTTGAAGCCCCTCTTTTTGGAAGACTTCTGATTTTCCTCTTCCATGCCCCCCTAGAAACATTAGAGCTCCCTTACCTAAGCACCCATGGCAACTGTACCTAATTGTAGCAGGATACCCTCATTCTGCATGGTGGTGTTTCATACGTGTAGCACCTGCTAATGTGTAATCTTCCCCTATGAAGAGGCAGACCCAGCACAGAGCCAGGGTTGTGGGGGGTGCCGGGTCACTCCATGGTGAATGATCAGTTGAGTATTTTCCGTACACTTCCACAAAGGCTGACTTCTCTAAACACTGCAGTGTGAGTGTGTGTGCACATGTGTGTGCATGTGTGTGCATGTGTATGCATGTGTCTACATCTGGAACCATGTGGATATATGGGAAGGACTGCCATGTATGTCTTTAAAATAACCACAGTGTGAGCAGGTCTGAACCCAGCTGGTTCTGTATGAGCTTTTTCACTACAAAGAAGAGCAGTAGGTTTAATTTTCCATCCTGACTTACAGTCTTCCTCACAAATTCTCAGAAATTAAGGATGCAGTCTGATTCACCTCTGCACCCTGCATGGGCTCAAACACATAGAAGATTCCAGAATCAATACTGATTGACAAGTATGATGGCGACTAACCCTTCGGGTGGGACATGGTCCTAGAATGCAGGTTTGGAGAAGCAGGGACAAAAGGAGCTTAACAGGAATGCTGAGGGCAGTGCCTACGACCTGGAATCTCCTTCCTCTGAAACCCAGAACTAGGGCTGATAATTAGGCTTTCATATCTTTAAATGCTTGGTAGACTTGCCAGAAAAAACTATCTGGCCCAAAGACTTCCTTTTTGGATGATTTTAAGCTACAAATTTTATGTCTGTAACAATTACAGGATTGTTCGAGTTATCTTATCTCATTGTTTACAAGAGTTTGGTAGCTTGTAGTTTATAAAGAGTTGGTCTATTTCATCTAAATTATTGAACTACATGCACAGTTTTGCATGATGGACCTTTATTATCCTTTTCGTACTTGCAGGATCTCTAGGATATCACCCTTCATTCCTTTTCAAAAAAATCTTTTTTCTAAGGATTTATTTTAGAGAGATTGAAAGAGAGAGAGGGAGGGAGAGAGCACAAGTGGTGGGGGAGGGGCAACAGGAAGACTCCCCATTGAGTGCAGAGCCAGACTCAGGACTCGATCCCATGACCCATGATATCATGATCTGAGCCGAGACCAAGAATCAGACATCCAACTGCCTGAGCCACCCTGGTACTCCCAAAAATTTATTGAAGCATAACTGACAAAGATTGTGTAATTGAGGGGCGCCTGGGTGGCTCAGTTGGTTAAGCGACTGCCTTCGGCTCAGGTCATGATCCTGGAGACCCGGGATCGAGTCCCACATCGGGCTCCCTACTTGGTGGGAGGCCTGCTTCTCCCTCTCTCACTCCCCCTGCTTGTGTTCCCTCTCTGGCTGTGTTTCTCTCTGTCAAATAAATAAAAAAATCTTTAAAAAAAAAAAAGATTGTGTAATTGATGGTATACAACTTGATGTTTTGAGATACCTCTACAGAGTGAAATGATCACCACGACCAAGCCCTTCTTTTATCCTTAATGCTGGTCATTTGTGTCTTCTTTCATTTTTTTCCTTTGTGAGTCTTTCCAGAAGTTTATCAGTATTACTGATCTTTTTTTCAAATAGCAGATTTCAGTTTGTTTTCTCCATAGTCTTCTGTTTTCAGGGCCATTGTTTTCTACTCTTTTTTTTTTTTTTTATGTTCAGTTAGCCAACATAGAGTATATCATTAGTTTTTGATGTACTGTTCAGTGATTCATTAGTTGCGTAAAACTCCCAGTGCTCTTTTATTATTTCTTTCCTTCTTTTTGTTTTGAGTTTATTTAGCTCTTCCTTTTCTAGTTTCTCAACATAGGAGCTTAGATTATTGCTTTCAGACCTTTCTTCTTTTATAATATAAATATTTTAAGGCTACAAATTTTCCTCAAAATACTGATTCATCCAAACTTTTGATGCGTTGTGTTTTCATTTTCATCTAGTTTAAAATATTTTCCAATTGTCCTTAAGACTTTCCCCTTTGACTCATGAGAGTGTGTCATACATTTTTAAAAATATTTGGAGACCCTCCTATTATCTTTCTGTCATTGATCTTTCGCGTAAGTCCATTTTGGTCAGAAAACATACTTTGTATCATTTCAATTATTTTATATTTGTTAAGGTTTGTTTATGACCTGGGATATGATCTATTTTGGTAAATGTTTTATACAGACTTCAGAAGAACAAGCATTCTGTTGTTGTCATTACGGGGATCATCCCTATGCATGTGTTCGACTCAGTCAGTTGATAATGCTATTCTGCTCTTTTCTATTCTTATTTGTATTGATTTTCAGTCTGTACTTGTACTGATTTGTATTGATTTCTTAGCTCAAGGCATTACTGAGAGAATGTTAAAGTCTCCAACTATAATGACTGATCTATCTGTTTCTCCTTCTAGGTCTTCATATATTTTGAAGCTCTATTGTTAAAGACAAACACTTTTTTTATTATGTCTTCTTGAGCAGACCCTTTTCTCATCACATAATTCACAATTTTGCCCTGGTAATTTTCTTTGCTCTGGAGCAAAATTAATAGGGTCACTCCAGTTTTCAACTGATTAGTGTTTGTATAGTGTACATTTTCTATCATTTACTTTTTACCTACCCATAATATTACAGTTGAGGTCAATTTCTTATAAAAAGCACAGCTTTGAGAATGTTTTCCTGATGTGGAACAGAGAGCTTCTCCTAAAGTAAAGATGATGCTTACTTCTGCGTTTCTGATTGCATTAAGACCAAGCCAGAGAATACTAGATTTAAAAGATAAACAAACAAACAGGTAAACACTGCTAGTCCTAGGGTACTTTGAAGTCTGGTCTTCTTCCTCAATCTGCCTACAATTGTTTACCAAAGTCATCACCATACATTTTGCCCAAGTTTTTTTTGGCAGCATTCAATGGGAGATATAGGGTGAGTGTGGTTGCCCCGTTTCGTCAAGAACTGGAAATGTTATAACAACCAGCTTCATACTGGTTATTGTATTTTTCAGTTCTGGATTTCCAGTCAGTTGATTTTTAAGACTAGCCCACTTTTTATGCTGTTAGTTCTCTGAAAGTTTCAATCTTGTCTTTTTACCTTTTTGAATATAGGAAATAGAGTTTTAGTTTTAATAGTTCATGTCTGATAATTCCAAAAGTTGGAACCCTCTGTGGACACATTTATTGTCTGCTGTTTTTGCTGTTCTTCTTTCATGTTTTCTTCTCTTGGAATGCTGCTCATCTTCACTTGGATACCAAATATTATATTTGAAACGTTTTTAAAAAATAATTTGAGGCTTAAAGTGATGCTATCATCCTCCAGATGATTTTTGCTTCCTCCAGGTGCCTGGGGCCCCAGGTATCTTGAATCACCTTAACCTAATTTCAGGGACTGAGATATTTCTTGTCACCAGGGCAACTCAGAGATAAGCCTCAATCCCCTATGTGGGTAATTTACTTCTGGCTCACTACTCCTTCCGGTCCCAACTCAAACACCAGCGGGTTTACCAGGGCTACTCCTCTTGTGACCATAGCCTTCAGTCTTTGTCTCCGTGACCCCATGGGGCTGTCTAAAACACGGCCAAGTCTCTCATTCTCCTCTTCTGGAGTAGCAAACAGCCACAGGATGAAAGCTATGCCCAATATTGGGTTCACCATTCTGGATTTCCATCTCCTTTCACATCTTGGGAAGATAACTCTTCCTTTGTCTTTTACTAGCCGTTCTCAATAGGGAGTTGGCCTGAACTATCTAACCTAGCACTACTGGAAGCTGATATTCAATAAATGTTAGTTCTCCCCCATTTCTGTGTCACCCCTAAGCCTGGATGATGTTACAGTTAAGGCTAAACAAACCAAAGCAGAACACAAGACATAGAAGAGAAGAAGAAGTACTGAGAAGCTTTAAATGCATCTGGGTGTCAAGACTAGAGCAGGCTGCTTGCATTCCTCACTAGCCCACCACCTGATCTTGGCTTCCTGCTCTGTGTCCTTCCCAGAATGTCTTCTTTCCTCTCTTCTACCCATCTAAGCTCTTTTAACCTGGGGATATTATGGGCATTCTTCTATGCTTAAAAAACAGCAATAACTTCTATTTGATGTTTTTCTACTATGGTATTTCCAGTAATGAGTCCTGCACATGTTGCCAGCCAGTCTGGTCACTTCCTGAATGCCTTCCCCAGCGACTGCAGACCACCCCACTCTCCCTCCCTGGAAACCTAGTGCAATAACCATTCACCACACCCTCTTTGTATTTATGGTTTGGCATAAATCTAATCCCCTACATTTGCTAGATCATTCTTTAAGATCATTCCTCAAGCCCCCCTCCCTTCAACAGTTCTCCAGAAATTCTTGTATTCATGTGTTCTATGAAAACCAAAGATCCCTTATTATGGGAGTGGGCCTTCCAAATCTTGAGATGATTATCCTCAAGACTTGAAGGGTTTCCTAGACAGCCCTCTAAGGTCCCCTCCCTCTTGGGGTGCTCTGTACTATCACTCAATAAACTTTGCTTTGCTGCCCATCAAAATAAATAGATAAATAAAAACAAAAAAAGTGGAGACCCCTGAGTGGCTCAGTCTGTTAAGCATCTGCCTTCAGCTCAGGTCATGATCCCAGGGTCCTGGGATCAAGCCCCACATTGGGCCCCCTCCTCAGCGGGGAGACTGCTTCTGCCTCTCCCTCTGCCTGCCACTCCCCCTGCTTGTGCTCTCTTTCTTTCAAATAAATAAAATCTTAAAAAAAAAAAAAAAAAAAAGACTTCCAGGGTTCCCAAGAAGAGACACTCTGAGGTCTCAAGGCATTCAGCAGAGTTCTGTCATGCATACACTGTCCCCCCTCCAAGGGCACTCCGCCATGTCCCCATACTCCTGTACCTCAGCTCCAGAGATCTAAGCCAGTCTCAGAGAAGGTCTCAGGCTAGGGCACTCAAAAAGCAGTCTTTGAGGTCACTGAAGGCCAATCCGCATTCACTAAGTACCTGCAGGGAAGACTGCTTCTGCCCAGGGAAAGAGCTCTCTGCACAGCATCGCTGGGCTCAAGGTGGGAGTGGGGGTGTCTGGACACTCTTCACAGCCCAAGAGGCTTCAGTCCCAACCGCTGCTCCCATCCATATCCAATATGGAAGCTTAGAGATTTCCCCTATAGCCGGGAAAGGACACTGAGACGGAGTAAAGGAGCAGTAGCTTTCTATCCCAGAGGCAGAGAGCCTTCCAATCCCCGACCCTAACAAGAGACATGCTGGACCCATATGAAGAAAACAGCAGAACTTAGAAAGAGATATAAAAGAAGGCTTGAATAATGGAAATGAATCCCATGCTGTCAGATGAGAAAGCAGATATGGGATTTTTCAAATTAATTTCTATACTTACTATAATCCTAATCAGAACACCAATGATACAGACACAGCAAGCACATTTGTGGTTGCCTGGTCTGGGGGGTGGGAACAAGGGTGAGCTGCCAAAAAAGGAACAGGGGTCTCTTAGGGTGATGGGAGTGTCTGAGAACTAGATTCCGGTAGTGCCTTTGTGACTCTAAACTGTGCACCTTACATTGCACATTTGAAATAAGTGAATGTTATGCTATATATATATTATACCTAAATAAAGCTGTTTAAAATATATACCTAGCAAGTTTTACTAAAAGATCATTCCAAATGCAAAGTGGACTTGAGTTTTCCATGAAAAGATTTAACAGGCTTTTGATCTTATTAAAAATAGCTTACCACTTTTTTTTTTTAAGATTTCATTTATTTATTTGACAGTGAGATCACAAGTAGGCAGAGAGGCAGGCAGAGAAAGAGGGGGAAGCAGGCTCCCTGCTGAGCAGAGAGCCCCATGCGGGCCTCGATCCCAAGACTCTAAGATCATGACCTGAGCCGAAGGCAGAGGCTTAGCCCTCTGAGCCATCCAGGCACCCACCACTTTTTTTAAATGTGATTTTTTTTTTTTTAAAGATTTTATTTATTTGACAGAGAGAAACACAGCCAGAGAGGGAACACAAGCAGGGGGAGTGAGAGAGGGAGAAGCAGGCCTCCCGCCGAGCAGGGAGCCCAATGTGGGGCCCGATCCCGGGTCTCCGGGATCATGACCTGAGCCGAAGGCAGTCGCTTAACCAACTGAGCCACCCAGGCACCCCAAATGTGATTTTTTTAAAAGTGGTAAATATACAGGTACTAGGTTAAAAACAACAACAACAACAACAACAACAACACAAACAGAAAAGCACAGTGGTATCTGCAAGTTTAAAGAATTTCAAACAGTGATTCTAAAGTTTCCCTAGAGGAGTAAACAAGACACAACAGCTAAGAAAAATTTTAAAAGAAGTATAAGAGGGTTTCTCTGCCAGAAATTAAAGCCACAATTAATAAAAAAATAAGAGATCATTCTGTTGTAAGGATCAGTAAACAGATTAATGGATTTTGATAGGTATATATAGGAACTAAAATAGCCTTTAGGGTGTATAAAAATTAGTATATAAAGAATCACAAACTAGAATCTAAGAGTTAAATATTCCACAAATGATATTGGGGGAAATCACCTATTTAATTAACCAAAGATCGAGCTGGGAACTAAGGCTATACAGGATACTCAAATCAATGTCAGGTTAATTTAAAAGTCAAGTGGAGAAATTCAAACAACAAAAATCATTTTAAAAATGTAGATTAATACTTAACTAACCTCAGAATAGGGAAGGAATGCATAAACCAGGAAAGAGTACAACCATTAAAGTTTTCCAGATAATTTTTAGGGACCATGAGAAAATGTGCACAAAATAATGAGAAGGCAAGAAAACAGGATAGAAGACTGAATCCGAAGGACAGCACACATTAACTTTTAAAAATAATAAAACTGCACATACAGAAAGATTGGTAGATACACCACGATGCTTCCTGATGGTAGAATTATAGGTGAACTATTACTTACCCCATTGGATTTTTAGGGGTCCCCCCATATTTGTCACCATGAGCATGGGTTTCTTTCAAGATATTTTTTAAAGACTTGGTAGAATGAGAATCTGACAATCAAATTCAGCGACTAAAAAGCAGCAGCTTCGATGTATGCATAGATGTTAAATGCATTTTTTTACCTTTTTTACCTGATGTATGTCACAATTTTCTAAGTACAGAAAATAAAAGCCACACAAACACCTTACAGGGACAGTGGGCCGAGGGCAGACCTCCTCTCCTGCACCTGTCCCCCCTCTGAAAGGCAAGGAGGGCCCTGCGGGGAGGGTGCAGGTGGCCTGGCCACTGGGGGCAGGGAGGCCGCTGTCAGCCTTGGCTGCTGGCCTGGTCGCTTCCCGACTGTGCTCCCTAGGGGCCCCTGCCTGGCGGCTGTGTCAGGCACACACAGCAGCCCCAGCTGGGTCACCAGGAACTCGACCCACCTGCTGCCAACATCCCCAGAGACCAAGTGTGAGCGCTGAGTCCCCCACAGACCCGAAGAGTCCAGCTTGAGGTCCACCCCTCTCCCAAGCCCTCTGAACCTACTGTCCCCACGGACTAACTCAGCACTACCCTTGAGATGTTGGAAGTTCTCTCCATGGGAAGGGCAGCCCCCACCTATCGTCTGTGACGCACCCCTTCCCGTTGCCCCCCACGAGGCCCGGTGGCAGGCAGCTTGTTCCTTCTGCCCTCTGCCCACACTCTTGAAATACGTTTCCTTTCTGCCACTCAGAAGA
>PITA01027829.1:0-20356 GCA_004023965.1 Spilogale gracilis | reverse complement strand
TTATGAGGATGGGTCCTGTCCAAGACCATTTTCATTTTTTGTGTGGTGCACTTGGAGGGCTTTTCCATCTGGAACCTCATGTCTTTGAGCAGGATACTTGAGAAATACAGCTATTGTATTTATATAGATATAAGTAGTATATAAGTATAAAACCTGTTTATAAATATGATAGTTACATTATGACCACTTGGATATTGGGCATTTGATTTAAAAATTTCTCCTTTCTTATATGGTCCCTTTTTATATCAGTTATTATGGTCCCCTTTTATGTCATTCTGTTTTCTGTTTTTTAAATAAGAGACTTCTTGAAATATTTCCGTACCATAATTTTTGTATTTTTATAATTTACCATATCCTCTTTAAAGTGAGCAGTTCAGTTGTTTCTAGTATATTCACAAGGCTGTGTAGCCATCACTGCTGTCAGGTTTTACAGCATTCAGAGAAAATCGCCATATCCATCAGCAGTTACCCTCTATTCCTTCCTTTTACTTCGGTCCTGACAACCACTAGTCAGTCTACTTTTTCTTTCTATGGGTTTGCCTGTTTTGGGACATTCCATGCAGATCACACAAAATGCAACTTTTTCTTGACCGCCTTCTTTCACTTACCACATTGTGTTCAGAGTTCAACCATGTTATACCATGAGTCATTCCTTTGTGTTGCTGAATAAAATTCCACTGTGCGTGTATATCCCATTCTGTTCTCCATTCCTCTGTTGATAGCCACTTGCTTCCACTTTTTGCCTATTGTGAATAACACTGCTGTGAAAACGGATGTGCAGCTCTTTCTTCCATTCCCTGCATTCAGGTCTTTGGGGGAGAGTTCAGAAGTGGGCTTGCTGGGTCATCCACTGCTGTGTTTCATGGTTTGAGGGGCCGCCAGACTGTTTGCCACAGCTGTTGCACCATTTTGTGTTCCCACCTGTGCCAGCAGTTGGTATTTTGGGTTTGGATCGTTTTGTTTTATATTCTTAGTGTTCGGGGATTTCAGTTGACATCTTAATTTGTAGAAGCCTCGTTAGAATCATCACCCTTAATTAGTTTCAGTATTAAGAGCTATCCTATGAAGTATAGTTCTGTTTTCTCCCCTTGTTTCTTCTGTGTTTATCCATCTATCTATGTTACAGCCCATCAACACACGCAGTTTTATACTTCTTTCTTTATGTCATTTCCTTTGAAGTCACGTAGGACAAGGAAAAAGTTTAAAAAAAAGCAAAACATACATTTATATACTATTATATTTACCTAGGTTTTATGTTTACCTTTGAAGTTACTTTTACTGGTGTTTTTTATATTGTAATGTGGATTCAGGCTAGTGTATGTCCTTTTTTCATTTCAAACTGAAGGACTTGTCTAATTGTTTTATTAGGAGCGTCTTAAATTCTCCATTTTTTTACCCACTCAGAGTCTGCAATTCATTATATTTGTAGCATGACTTTAGTAAAGACCGAAATATCTTTGGTCCAGAGAAGATTCTCTGCTTCATTTTTGAAGGATAATTTTGTTGGATGTAGACTTCTTTCTTGAGCATTTTATGTTTTATTTTATATGTATATGTCTTTTCTTGCCAGTTTTCAAATTACTGAAGTATGCTTGTTGAGATTTTAAATTTTTTTTTTTTTTTAAGACTTTATTTATTTGACAGAGGGAAACACAGCTAGAGAGGGAACACAAGCAGGGGGAGCGGGAGAGGGAGAAGCAGGCTTCCCGCCAAGCAGGGAGCCCGATGTGGGACTCGATCCTGGGTCTCCGGGATCATGACCTGAGTCGAAGGCAGTCGCTCAACCAACTGAGCCACGCAGGCACCCCGAGATTTTAATTTTCAAGACTGAATATTTCATCCCTGGTCTCCACTGTTTTGTTTTGTTTTGTTTTTAATGAGAAATTATTTATCAGAGAGGATTGTTTTGGTATGCAGTGAGTGGCTTCTCTGTTGTTGCTTTCTCTTTTTTTATTTAAATTCAATTAGCCATATAGTACATCATTAGTTCAGACGTAGTGTTTAGTGATTCATCAGTTGTGTATAATACCCAGTGCTCATCACATTACGTGTCCTCCTTAATGCCTGTCACCCAGTTATCCCATCCCCCCACCCACCATCCCTCCAGCAACCCTGTTTCTTTACCACAGTTAAGAGTCTCTTATGGTTTGTCTTCCTCTCTGATTTCTTCCCATTTTGTTTTCCCTTCCTTCCTCTATGATCCTCTGTGCTGTTTCTTACATTCCTCATATGAGTGAAACTGTATACTTGTCTTTCTCTGATTGACTTACCTTGCTCAGCATAATACCCTCCAGTTCCATCCACGTGAGTGTAAATGGTAAGACGTGATCCTTTCTGATGCCCGAGTAATACTCTGTTTGTGCGTCCGTGGGTGTGTATACACACACACACACACACACACACACACACACACACACACCCCACATCTTCTTTATCCATTCATCTGTCAATGGACATCTTGACTTTCCATAGTTTGGTCATTATGGACATTGCTGCTATAAACATTGGGGTGCAGGTGCCCCTTTGGATCACTGCTTTTGTATTTTGGGGGTAAATATCTAGTAGTGCAATTGCTGGGTCATGGGGTAGTTCTATTTTTAACTTCTTGAGGAAGCTTCATACTGCTTCTCAGAATGGCTGTGCCAGCTTGCATTCCCACCAAGTGTGAGAGGGCTCCCCTTTCTCCGCAGCCTCGCCAACATGTGCTGTTTCTTGGCTTGTTTGTCGTTGTGTTCAAGATTTTCCCTCTTTCCTTCCAACAGCTTGTTTCTCTAGTGTCTAGGTTAGGGTCTCTTTAAGTTTATCCTATTTGAAGTTTGTTGAGCTTCTTGAACATATAGATTAAAATTTTATATGAAACTTGTATATATGAAAAGTTTTTGGCCATTATTTCACCATGTATTCTGTCCTTTTTTTCTTTCTTCTCTTCTTCTGGTATTCCCATTATATGTATGTTGGTATGTTGACATTATAAGAACATGAACTTTCAGGCTCTGTTCTTTTTTTGTTTCTCAGACAGGGTATTGCCAATTGATTCATCTTCAAGTTTGCAGCTTCTTTCTTCCCCTGGGAAAAATTTGTTGAACTCTCTTGTGAATTTTTTTAAAGGTTTTATTTTTTTTAGGTAATCTCTCTACCAACATGGAGCTTGAACCCATAACCCAGAGATCAAGAGTTATTGCATGCTCTAGCAACCGAGCCAGCCAGACACTCTATCTAGTGAATGTCTTATTTCACTTTTTTGCGCTTTCATTTCTAGAATTTCTCTATGATTCTTATGTTTTCTGTTTTTTCATTGATAGTCTCTATTTGGTGACGCATTTTTCTTATATTTTCTTTTCGTTCTTTAGAAGTAATTTCCTTTCGTTCTTCCAACATATTTATAATCCTTGATTTCAAGTATTCATCTAGTAAGTTCAGTGTCTAGGCTTTCTTTTCACTAATTTTCACTAATTCCCCCCTCCATGGGCCATATTTTTTTGTTTTTTTACATGTATAATTTTTTATACTTGACCAGCCGAAACTGGTCATTTACAGTAGTCTGTTGTAACAGCGTTCGAAATCACATTTGGGCGCTCTCCAGATTTGTTGTTGTTGATTGTTCCTTAAGTGATTTTCCTGAACTAATTCCGTAAAGGCCGTATTTTTTTGTGATGTGTACAGCTACTGAAGTTTCTGCTTGCGAACTTAGTGTTCGGCTAATGATCAGACACAGTTCCTTGAATGCCTCAACCACTCAGTCTCGTAGCCTTTGCTGCAGGGCCGTCTGTGTTTGTTGAGGAACGTTTTCAGTGTTCTGGCAGGCAGTTTACATCGCTGCCTTCGCCTCCATCGCCTGCTTGTGCAGAGCCTCAGAGTCGGCCACACATGAGACCTTAGTGTCTTTCTTCTCAGTCCTCGCTCAGACTTTCTTACCGTCTTGCACGTATGCGTAGCCTTCCAGATTCCCAGGAGTATGTCAGATTTCAGAGTTCTCTGTGAAGATATCCTCCTCCATTTTTCTTCGTGAGTTTTTTGGTCAGTGACTCTGCTCCAGCTTTCTCATCTCAGGCAGCTGCCATGTTGAACAGTTGCTTTGAATTCTTTTTGATCGTGGCTTCAGGGAAAAGAGTGTCTCCACTAAGCATGTTGTGAATCAGGTCAAATAAAACCCTGTGAATGGGGATCCTGGGATACGCCAGACAGGTGAGATACTTACAGTTCTCTTAGAATCGGGATTTGTACGGTGCTCCACACTTGTCCAGCGCCTCCCGGTGGCTTCAAGGCTGCTGGTTTTCAAACTATCACGAATGTGAGGCGGTTGATTATTTCGCTAGTGAGTTGGAGGTGGAACTAAGACACAGCAAAACAGTGAAAAGCTTCTTGTCCTTACCAAGATCGGCTGTTTTTCTTGAACAATGCTCCTTGGATTGTTGCAAGCCTTTGTTTAATTTCCAGAGCCTGAAAAACCTGATTTTGACAGAATTCGCCAGTGTTTTCTTTGCTGCTTTGATGGAACAGATTTTCAGAGGTCCTTCTTCTGTCGAAGGACTCCTTCCCTGATAGCTTTTATAATTGCAGTATTTTCTTTATCTCTTTGGAAGTATTAATGGTATAGTTTAAAAACTTCTCATTGCCTCTTCTTTCCTCTCTGTTGTGATTTAGGGGAATGTGTTCATCTTGGTCTTTTTCACTTTAAAAACTTTGCTCATATATCTTTGAATGCTTGGTTGTCTGCTCATATTTAAGAGTAGTGGACTAAAAAGTCAATCAGAAGTTCTGAGCGTCTGGGTGGAGCTTGTTGATCATGAGCATACTGGTATTTGCTTTTACAAAATTATTTTAATTTTTAAAAAATTGTTTATATTTTGAGAGATAGATAGAGAAAGAGAGAGAGAGAACTCTAGGGGGTTGGGAGGGAGAGAGAGAATCTCCAGCATCGAGCCAGACATGGGGCTCAATCTCATGACCTTGAGATCATGATGTGAGCTGAAATCAAGAGTCGGATGCCCAACCCACTGAGCCACTCAGGCACCCCTACATTTATAAGATATTCTAGGAAGGAATAATTTTATCTAGATCTTACAGTAAAATGAATGCCAGTTTGATTGAAGAGTTGCATATAAATTTTGAATTCAGAAAAACCAGGGGAAAATGGTATCGGTTACTCGTCACAATTTTAAATTTGAGATCCAGAGATTTTAAAATTAAAAAAAGGAAAAGGAAAGTTGTTGGTTTCGGAGAATAATCATTAGTTATATATTCAGTGTCTTTGAATGTATAAAACTCACTCTTTTAGGTTTGTGCAAATTCATTGGTCCCAGAGAGGCATTTCACATTGCTGTGTTCAGAGCTAGAGGCAAAAGCCATTCCTCGGGAATTCTTTGTTGGTGTTTGGAGTTTCCTGAAGCCAGGTTACTGATCTCTTGAGGTGGTAGCCTCCTTCGGAGCCCCAGTCTAGACCTCTCTGAGCAGAGGATGAGGCAGCTAGGGAGACCAGAAGTGTCAGCAGAGGGAGAGGCGCACCTGCCTGAGGGAGTTCTGAATTAAAAGTGCAGGAACCAAAAACAGACATGTTTTTTTGCAATCTTATACCTAGTTGTTGGGCCAGCTTGTGGGTAGCTTGTGCGCGGCTTGTCGCAGCTGTGGGTAACGTGGCCCCAGTGAGGAGACATTATCACACAGAGAGAATCTGCAGACTCTTCCACGGTGGCCATTGAGAGTGGTACTCTGCCAACAGTGGGCGAAGTTCTTGCCTCCCAGGAATTTTAGGAACAGCCAGGCGAGAGGGTTGCCTTGTCCCTACCTTGCAGATTCGCAGGCACGCTCATGTCAGAGGGCGTACTTGTGACACAATAAAGTGGTAGGTTGGTCAGGATGTGCCCGGGCAACCTGGGTAGAGGTATTATTTGTGCGCTTTGTAAGCCGCTGGAGATCTGTGGTGCTTTTAAGAGGGAAGGTGATGAAAACATCATAAGAAATTGATTCTAAGGCATTTTTCCAGATCTTTAGTAACCTCTGGATTTGAAAGTGAGTTTTACTCATATCTGGTCCTGAGATGACAAATACGATTTTTGTAATTCAGGGCCAACTTGGATTAACTGGTAATTGCTGCCTGGAGCGGCTTTGAGAAGGATTTTGAGGCTACATCTGGGCTGAGATGGAAAGATTGATATGTGCCATGGAACGGGCGTGGGGGAAAGGCAGTACGTAAGGCTCCTTCACCCCTTCATTTGACCGCCCTTTGCTGATGAGTTCTTTTGGCTCCCCTCTTACTTAGAATGTGACGTTCCATGTAGGAAAGAATGAAGTGGAAGCTTTAGAAATTAAGAACTTTACACACTCAGCACCTGGCCAGCTCAGTGCTGGACCCAGTGAATGAACTATTCAGTGGATGAGTATGGAGGCCAGAATGTCCGTAGTTTCCGTAGTGAGGCGGGGAACAGGATGCCCCCAGTGACGTAACTCCCGCGTGGCGGAGAGCTTGGTGAGTACGGAACAGCGGCCGCCGCCAGGTCCCACCCTCATCCCGACGGAGGGTCCATTCTAGTGGGAAGAACAAACGTGTTTGAGCTGATTAGAGCTTGTCTGACGGAAAGGTTTGTAAGCGCAGGCTAACATCTCTAGTCTGGTCCTCGAAACGGGTGGTGTGGGTTTGAACGCAGAAGTACATTGCTTGGACTCTCATCCTTTACGCTGATTCCAACCTATCTGTGTTTGGCTTTGGAAAGCCTAGTTTTTTTCCTTGACTTCTATCAGGCAAGATTAGCACCCCTCCATCCCACCCAACCTCCAGTTTTTCTCTCATTACTCGTGTCACCGGGATGGAATGTTTTGACTGGTTAAGGAGTTTTGTTTCAGTTTCAATGTCAAGGTGACAGTGATCCTTTAATAGAAAATAAATGTCATGTAGATTTTTTTCAGTTTAAAGATTATCTAGTCACAGAGTTTGTTTCTGGAGAAATTAATAGGATTTTAAAATTAAGCATAAGTCACAGAAAAGCCTTTATATTGGAATGTCAATGCATTTTGAAAGTCTTTATCCTAAGTAATCAGCAGTCTGTGCTTAGACAGAAATAGGGGAAACATATGCTTTTTGTAATGTATAGATTTCGTGGAGAGTGGTCAGTGTGCCTGAGAGCATGAGCTCTGGATTCTTATTCTTGGGCTGCTACCTCCACTTGAACTCACCCTGTTACCTACATCAGTTTTCTGGTCTTGATTTCCTCATCTGTAAAATGGGGATGAGAATAATCTTTTTTTTTTTTTTTTTTTTTAAAGATTTTATTTATTTGACAGAGAGAAACTCAGCCAGAGAGGGAACACAAGCAGGGGGAGTGAGAGAGGGAGAAGCAGGCTGCCTGCGGAGCAGGAGCCTGATGTGGGGCTCGATCCCGGGTCTCCAGGATCATGACCTGAGCCGAAGGCAGTCGCTTAACCAACTGAGCCACCTAGGTGCCCCGAGAATAATCTTATATATGGCTATTGTAAGGCTTAATTGAGATCTTTTAGAGAGAGTCCTAAGTCAGTGCTTTGTCTCTAATAAGGGCTCAGTCATTGTTGGGTATTAATGTTATTAATGTAGATACTGTTTTTTTTCTTAGGTGGGTTTGTATCCTTGATTTTTTTGGGGGGGAGGGTGTGACTCAACGTCACATTAATATTTTAATATAATTGACTATAAACAGTGATAGTTAATAGTTTCTGTATATATGTGTATTTTTTTCATACAGGTTGAATGTAATTTTTACAAAATTTGATGAAGTTCAAAAATCTGGAAACATGATACAATCAGCAAACGGTGAGTAAAAAAAACAGCTGTGTGTTTTTGCCTTTTTAGTTTTAGGTCAGTAATACTTATGCTAGGTTATGAACAGCTGAATTTGATATCATGAGGACAGTTTATAGGTCTGAAGACTTACCCCCGTTACCCACTTTCCCAGGCCGGAAACTGTGGGAGTTGTTGCTGACTGTGTCGCGGAGTGCACACTGGACCTGGGAGCTTGGAATCCTGGGCCTTCTGACTCTAGGCGCTGCTTCACTCAGAGCCCAGGTCTTTGCAGTCTTTACATGTGCTCTCGCAGTGGCCTCCTCACCAGCGTCCTTGTTGCTACTCCCCCGGCACCTAAAGGCTGTTCTTCACACAGCAATCACAGTAATCCTTTCATTTTAATTATTTTTAATTAAAAAATTTTTTTTAAGTAGGTGCCACGTTCGGTGTGGAACTTGGACTCATGAACCTGGGATTGAGTCACATGCTCTGTGCTCTGAGCCAGCCAGACGCCCTTAGGGGGGCATCCTTTAAGGATGTAACTGATGTGATATTAATCCCCAGTTCAGAATCCTCCCGAGGTTTTCATCACGTGGAGACTGCAGCTCAGTGGCTCACCATGGCCCACCAAGCCCTGCACACGATCTGGTGCCGACCACCATTCTGATGTCATCTGATGTTCTTCCCCAGAGTTCTCTTGGCTTGTGTTCTGTTGACCTCCTTGCTAATTTTGAGCATTCCATACTTCTGCTTCAGGGCCTCTGCGCTTATGATTCTTTCTGCTTGAAACATTTGTCCGCTGGGTGTCTTTGTGGCCCTCCTCCTCATTGCATCCAGACCTTGGCTGCAGACGCACTTTATTACCAAGGCCAGCCAGTATAGCACATCCCAAGTTGTCAGGGAATGCTGTGCCTTCATTCTATTAATGTTCTTTCTTGCTGCATATCACTGCAAAATAATTTGTTTATTCATGGAGGCAAGAACATTGTCTTATTCCCTTCTTTATCCTTAGTGCCTCAGAAGGCCCCTGGCATGTGGTATAGGTATGCAGTAAATATTGTCAAATAAATAAAACAATGACCTGACACTTGAATTGTGACTCAGTGTTTCTGGTACTTATATTTCATTTACAATACTTTGTGGTGATGGTTGAGGACAAGTGGGTATTTCTTGTGATTCCAGAGGCTGAAGGACAGACAAGTGCATTTGGTGTCTAAGTGTGTGTGAATGTGTGCGTGAAGTCCTCAGAACACCTTCTACCTTTTGGGTACCTCATTGCATCACAGCAGTTTCTGAGTTGCTAGGGATCTTAGATCACAGTATAACTGTTGGATTTTAAAAATCTTGAGGTCATAAATAAAGGTCACTTTGGGGACTGTCACTCCTACTACATAGGGACTGAGCAGGGAACACGTAGATCTTTCAAGTCCTCCTTTGCTGGGTACCTGTCATTATCAGTAAGGCATTTGTCTGCAGAGTATGCTTCTTAGAGACTGCTGAGAGTTCTGCACATGCTTCACCAATCCCCCTTATTTCTCTTCCATATGTTTGTAAAAACAGTGTCTTAAAAGGGCAAAAAAAAAGAAAGCCCAGTATTTACAATAATTCTGCTATCACCAGTAAGTCAGTGCTTATTTTTCCTGTTCACTTAAAATTCATTTGTCTGTAACTATATAATTTGCATGTAATTTTATCACGGCATAACTTCAGTACATTGCCCCCTACTCTCTGTACCCAGCGTGGGTTTCGATCTTACAACCCGGAGATCGAGTCACACACTCCAGTGCTTAAGGCAGCCGGGTGCATCCTGCTTGTATATGTACTTTCGTATGTGCTTTACAGTGGATCCGTGGTAGAGCTGGGACCAGAACTCTGGCCATGGAGTTGCGCTCCTGTGAGGAGTGACGTTGATAGTGTACATGGGCAAGACTGCCCAGCCAGTTGCCAGACATGTGCTTTTGATTCTGCATGTATGTATCTGTGTAGTTTGTGTGGTTTCCCAGTTTAAAACTTGTTGGTACCAAGATAGAAAGTACCAGCTAAAGAGGTAGTGGTGGCAGCTGAAAAGTGAGTTTGTGCTTTATAGCCTGTGTTCTAAATCATAACTATGAAACAGAATCTGGCACTGGATAGAAAAACCACACCCAAGCGTGGAGGCCTTGCCCAGGAAGGCGTTTGTATACTCCGTGGGTTTCAGTGAACGTAACACACGTGATTTAATCAAGAGTGCTAAAATCATGTGGCTTTGGGTGTGTCACAGCAACATTTTATTCTAACCCTCCACGTGTTGTAAATACTGCCCCTACATATCCAAATATGTATGTGTATGTGATAAAGGGGTAGGATTGAGAATGAAGATGGTTCTTTCTGGCATGTGTGTTAAAAAGAGCAGATGGTAGGGAAATGATAATTCAAGACTTATGGGAGGCCTTAAAATTTCAGCTTTTTGCTGTCTGTATGTAGTATCACTTTTTAACTGTTGGAACCCAAACAGAATCACCTAAAGGGTATGTATTAAGGTTTTAGAATTCTTTTTTTTTTTTTTTTTCTTAAGATTTTATTTATTTGACAGAGAGAAACACAGCCAGAGAGGGAACACAAGCAGGGGGAGTGAGAGAGGGAGAGGCAGGCCTCCCGCCGAGCAGGGAGCCCGATGTGGGACTCGATCCCGGGTCTCCAGGATCATGACCTGAGCCGAAGGCAGTTGCTTAACCAACTGAGCCACCCAGGCGCCCAAGGTTTTAGAATTCTTAACCCAAAGAAATTTGGTCTTTCTGTGGTAACTCTGAGAGATTGGTAATATGTTCAATATCTCTTAAAAGCAAACCACCTAATTTTCTCCTTTGTTTAAACATTTAGATAGCAGAGAGAAACCGCAGTTGGAACATAATAAAACCCTCCTCTAATTTTTGCTTTTTTGGTTCACTGACTCACAGTATAACCAGTTTTTGAACTCTCTGCACGTTAGACCATTGGCTGTTCTACTTCTTCTCAACTGTCCACACTCTGCCGTCTTCAGTTTGATGCTTATGTAGGTAGACTGTGACCTTTCTGAAGACTCCTGTTAGTTCTTGGAGTTTTTATAGATTCCTTGGCATTTTCTGCATAGACAAATCATCTGCAAATAGGAGTAGTTTTATCTCTTTCAGATTTATATACTACTTATTTCTTGCCTTATTGCACTGGCTCGAATTTCTTCCTCTATGTAAAGTATAGGTGGTGGGAGTAGACCTCCTTACCTGGTTCCCAGTGTTGGGTCTTTCACACCTAAGTGTGTTGTTAATTGTAGGTTTTTGTAGATGTTGTTTAGCAAGATGAGGTAGTTCTCATCTCTTCCTATTTTATCTAAATTTTTATTAAAAGTGAGTGTTGGATTATTTTTGGGGGGAGGGAAATTATCAGCATATTTTAAATATTGAGATAGTCTATACCAAAAATTTACTTTTTAAAAAGTGTATAATTTTTTTTTGGTATTTTCACAAAATTGTGCAATTATCCAATTCCAGAATATTTTTATCACCCCCAAGAATACCTGTGACCATGAGCACTCCCAGTTTCTTTCTCCTCCCAGTCCCTGTTAACCTACTTTCTGTTCTAAGGGATTTGCCTGTTAGGACATTTTATATAAATGCAGTCACACAATATACGGCTTTTTTTTTTTTTTTTTAAGATTTTATTTATTTATTTATTTGACAGAGAGAGAGAGAGAGAGAGAGAGATATCACAAGAAGGCAGAGAGGCAGGGCAGGCAAAGAGAGAGGAGGAAGCAGGCTCCCTGCTGAGCAGAGAGCCCAATGCGGGCCTCGATCCCAGCACCCTGAGATCATGACCTGAGCTGGAGGCAGAGGCTTTTTAACCCACTGAGCCACCCAGGCGCCCTATATTTGGCTTTTTATATATGGCTTCTTTCTCTTGTTCAGGATTCACCCATGGGACAGCATGTATCGGTACTTCATTCCTTTTTATGGCTAAATAATATTTTGCTGTTATATAAATATACCTACCACCTTATGTTTATCTACTCCTCAGTTTACGGATGTTTGGGTTGTTTCTACTTTTTGATTCTTGTGAACAGTGGTACCATGAATATTTGAAAGTTTTTATGTGGAGCTGTATTCATTTTTCCTGTGTAGGTACCTTGCAGTAGAATTGCAGCGATCTGTGAAACTCTGTGTTTAACCGTTGCCGTCTGGCACCTTACTTTCCAAGTGGCTGCGCCATTTACAGTCTCACCGACAATGTGTATGAAAGTTGTAATTTATTCATATTTAAGTCAATATTTGTTATTGTCTGTTTCTTTGATTATAGTCATCCCAGTGGGTGTGAAGTGGTGTCATTATGGTTTTAATTTGCATTTCCCTAATGACTAATGATGTTCAACATTTTTTCATGTGCTTGTTGGCCATTTGTAGACCTTCTTTGGAAAAATGTCTGTTGAGTTCCTTTGTCCCTTTTTTTTTTTAAAGGTTGCTTGTGTTTTTATATATTTATTCTTTAATTGAAGTACAGTTGGCACGCAGTGTTCCCTTAGTTTCAGGTGTCCATCAGAGTGATTCCACAACTCTGTATGTTGTAGAGTGTAGCCACCATCTGTCACCACACAGCACTTTGACAGTACCATTGACTGTAGCCCTTATGTTGCACCTTTCATCCCCGTGACTTATTGATTCCGCAACTGGGAGCCTCTACCTTCTGTTCTCCCTCACTCATTTTGGCCATTTTCCCACTCCCCACCCCTCTGGCAACCATCAACTTGTTCTCTACATGAGTCTGTTTATGCTCTTTGTTTCTGTGTTTGTTTGTTCATTTTGTTTTTTGAATTCCGCACATAAGTAAACTCATATGGTATTTGTCCTTCGACTTGTTTCACTTAGCATAATACCCTTAAAGTCCACTCATGTTGTTACAAATGGCACGATCTCATTTTTTTTCTAAGAGTTTATTTATTTGAGAGAGAGAAAGAGAAGGAGCTTGAATTGGGGGGAGGTGCAGAGGGAGAAACAGACCCCCCACCGAGCAGGGAGCTCAGTCCCAGGATCCTGGGATCATAACCTGAGCTGAAGGCAGACACTTAACTGACTGAGCCACCCAGGCACCCAGCTCTCATTGTTTTTTATACACCCCCCCCCCCACACACACCCCCTCACTCACCCACCGTCTTCTTTATTCATTCAGCACTTGGGTTGCTTTCAAATTTTGGCTATTGTAAATAATGCTACAGTAAACTAGGGGTGCATATATCTTTTTGAATGAGTGTTTTTGTTTTGTCTTGGTAAATACCCAGGAATGGAATTATTAGGGTCATATGGCATTTCTGATTTTTTTGAGGAACCTCCAAATTGTTTTCCAGTTTGGCTCCTAAATTTCCATTCCCGTCAACAGTGCACAAGGGTTCTTTTTTCTCTGCATACTCACCAGCGCTTGTTATTTCTTATCTTTCGGATTTTATCCATATGACAGGTGTAAGGTGGTACCAAATTATGGTTTTGATTTGCATTTCCCTGATGATCAGTGATGTTGAGAATTTTCTTATGTGTCTCTTGGCATCTGTGTGTCTTTGGTAAAATGTCTGTTCAGGTTCCTGCCCATATTTTAATTGGATTGTTTGGGTTTTTGATGGTTAGTTGTAGAACTTCTCTATATATGTTGGATATTAACTCTGTATTGGATAAAGCATTTGCAGATATCTTCTCTCATTCAGTAGATTGCCTTTTTGTTTTGTTGATGGTTCCCTTTGCTCTGCAAAAGTTTTCTATTTTGACGTGGTCCTGATAGTTTATTTTTGCTTTTGTTCCTCTTGTAATCTGTGAAAAGGTTGCTGAGGTTGATGTCCAAGAAATTGACTGTGTTTTCTTCTATGCGTTTCATAGTTTCAGGTCTCACATTTAGGTCCTTAATTCATTTTGAGTTTATTTTTGTGTGTAGTGTAAGAAAGTGTTTCAGTTTTATTCTTTTGCATGTAGCTGTCCAGTTTTCCCAACACCATTTATTGTGTAGTTTGAAGTGTTTGTTGTTTTTTTTAAGATTTTATTTATTTGACAGAGAGAGCCAGACAGCACAAGTGGGGGGAGGGGTGAATGGCAGAGGGAGAAGCAACAGCAAGGGGCTCACAAGGGGCTCATTCGGAGGATCCTGAGATCATGACCCGAGTGGAAGGCAGACGCTTAACTGGCTGAGCCACCCAGGCGCGCCCTGCAGTTTCAAGTTTTTATTTAAGTCATAGTAAGTTAACGTATAGTGTAATATTAGTTTCAGGACCAACACTGTTCATTGAAAAGACCGTCTTTTCCCCATTATATAGTTGTGCTTCCTTTGTCATAGATTAATTAACTATAGTTAAACGGTGGTTTATTTATGGGCTGTCTATTCCGTTCCATTGATCTATTATGTCAGTTTTTGTGTTGATTCCATATTGTTTTGAGTAGCATGTCTTTGTAGTATATCTTGAAATCTGGAATTGTGACACCTCTAGCTTTGTTCTGCTTTTTTTCCTGGTTGATTTCACAGTTTAGAGTCTTTTGTTCCTCCATGCAAATTTTAGGATTCTTTTTTTTTTTTTTTTTTTTTAAGATTTTATTTATTTATTTGACAGAAACACAGCTAGAGAGGGAACACAAGCAGGGAGAATGAGAGAGGGAGAAGCAGGCTTCTCGCTGAGCAGGCAGCCCGATGTGGGACTCGATCCCGGCTCTCCGGGATCATGACCTGAGCCGAAGGCAGTCGCCTAACCAACTGAGCCACCCAGGCGCCCCGCAAATTTTAGGATTCTTACAATTTTGTGAAAAATGCTATTGGTATTTTGATAGGGGTTGCATTGAATTTATAGATTGCTTTGGGTAATCTGGACATTTTAACAATACTAATTCTTCCAGTCTGTGAATGAGCATGGTATATCTTTTCATGTGCATATGTCATCTTCAGTTTCTGTTATCAGTGTTTTAAGTTTTCGGGGTACAGGTCCTTACCCTCCGTAAGTTTATTATTCCTGGTTTTTTTTTTTTTTTTTTTTTTTTTTTTTTTTTTTTTTTTTTTTTTTTTTTTTTTTTTTTTTTTTTTTTTTTTTTTTTTTTTTTTTTCTTTTTGGTGCAATTGTAAATGGAATTGTTTTCTTAATTTCATTTTCTACTACTTCGTTTTTGGTGTATAGAAGTGCAACAAATTTCTGTATACCGATTTTGTATCCTGCAGACTTTACTGGATTCATTTATAAGTTCTAGTAGTTTTTTGCGGGGGAGGAGAGTCTTTAGAGTTTTCTGTGTATAGTGTCATATCTGCAAATAGTGACAGTTTTACTTCTTCCTTACCAATTTGGATGCCTTTTATTTCTTTTCTTTGTCTGATTGCTGTCCTCTGTCCACTTTTAAATTGGTGTTTGTCTTTTTGTTGTTGAACTTAGGAATTCTTTATGTCTTCGAGACATCAGACTCTTATTGGATATGTGATTTGCAGATATTTTTCTCTGTTCCATGGGTTGTCTTTTTTTTTTTTTTTTACTTGGTTTCTACTTAAAAGTTTTTAATTTTTATGAAATTTGTCTTTTTTTTGTTGTTACTTATGAACGGTAACTTTCTTTTGAGTATGAAAAGCTCTGGATTTGAGCTAAGTTGAAAAGAAACTATTAGTGTAATAGCAATACTTGTAGGGAAGAGATGAGTTTCATCACAGGCTCTATTTCTTGACGTGTTCAAAATCAGGTTCTCAGATCTGTAATTGACTATGTTTATGTAAAACCTATGGGCTTAATTTTTTTTAGGTGCAGAACTGTGACTAATGGAAAAGCAGTCAGTAGCAATTGGAAAGGAGTGTCTGTATGTAATAGAACACTTCATCTTTGTAGGATTTTTTGTTGTTGCTAGGTTACCCAGAGGCCTTTTAGCTTTGAATGGCAAGAATATGGGAGTTAAAAATATGTTGTTTTATAGATGTTTCTTTTTCTCTTTTTCCATCTGCCTGTAATTAGCAAACTCCTTGAAGCAAAAATTACAGTTTTGTCTTCCATGGATTTCAAAAAGCAAATTATTTTCTATGTAAGTCTTTTTCTTAATCATGCAGATGTGCTTATGCTCCCAGGAGAATTGGATTTTCCACATGAAAGAGCCAGTAATTATAGACTAGTCAGTGTCCTTTATCTGCGGCCACTTAATGATCTTTAATTAGATTTGATTGAAGTGAGGCCCATGGACATTAATTTGGTTAAAAATGTTCATGCATTCAAGTTTCCTGAGAAAAGCTAACATGTTTATGAGGAAAGAATGAAAGTATCATGCTGGTTAAGTCCGTGAGACTTCCATAATTAAACGTGTAGCTAAAGAAAAAGACAAAATATTGATTGCTAACAAAACTATAAACTAAATAGCAGATAATCATAAAACTATCAGCTCTAATACATGCATGCGTCTAGAGCAACATTTTGGTGCCAGCTGGGTTCTGCCTTACGTTTTTCTACTAAAAACAGTTATATAATTGGAAAAATGTTAGATGTCATTTCTGAGTTGTTAGAAATTAATGCCTGTGCAAATCTGAAAGCGACTAGACCAATGTTGAATTGTTAGGTAATATTTGAATTGTTGCCCAGGGTAGCTAGGACAAAGCATTCATTTAAAGGTGAGTTGAGTGTCTTCTTTGTTAAGAAGCCAAGTGCTTATTATCTTGTGTAGTCTAAAAGCAGTGACTGTGAGTAAGTGGATCAGGCGCTGGTAATGGGCTCCCGTCCCCTCGCCTGCTTGTTTATTAGACTCTGAATCAATTATAAGGTCTGGGATTCTGGTTCAGTATCTTAGGAAAGTATTTCCATCGTCACAGTTGCAGGGATAATATGTTAGAAGGCTAACAAGTATACTGTGCTGTCATAAGGACAAGACCACCTAAAATAGCTGGGAGAGACTGTTTCTGATACCAGTTTTAAGTAGGTTAAGCTGCAGCTGACAGCTTCAGCCTCTGTGTGGAAGTAAGCTTGCTTCGTTCACATTATCTTTAAGGTTTATGTTAGGAATGTTCTTCCCTGTTTTTCAAGGGGAAAAATCAGTCGGTTAACAATTTTTTTTAATACCAGTTTTAAAGAAGGCTCTCCTGCATGAGTAAAGTCAGACAGAGAAGGTTCACCTCCCACTCAGTCCCCTTTTTAACATAATCACTTATATATAGTCCAGGCTTTTATTTTGGAAGAGGGTGGCAGTCGTCATTGGTGCAGCTCGTGCTGAAGAAGGCGTGTGGGTGGGGGGCTGGCTGATGCCTAGGTTGCTGTGAGTAGGTATAACTTCCAGAGCCGCGTTTGCATTGTACCGAGATCCCCAACAGTCATGACTACTGGGAGAGGTAGGCTCTTGTAATGTATTTTGAAATGCGTTTGTAATTATTGCTGGTTTGCTAAGAAATAAGTAACATATTTAAGATATTTTATCGTTGCTTTGATAACTAAAAATTGTGAATGAAACTTGGGAAAAGAATTGTTATGAGTATTTCCATGTGGGCAGGGAAAAACTTGTGAAACATACAGATGTATTAACATTAATGTTGACCTTCGAGAACTAGAGAGAAAGAGGAAGTAGGCACAAGAAGCGAGATTAGCTGTGTTTCATCTCTTCATTTCTTATGCTTTCATTTTTTTCCTGCAGCTCTTGTATTCACAGTATGTGGGTTATGAAAATAAATTATTTTTGCAGTTACAAGACATTCGTTACTAAGTATAAGCTGTCTCGAAAGGAATCTGCTGGCCAGAAATTCCTAAGATTTTTTCAACAGTGGATAGAAAACACATATAACTCATAGCAGTGTAGGGATGCTGCTTGTCTCTGGAGGATCACTGTGTAAGATTTTTCCTTCCCTGTGAAGACTGGCATTTTGAGAATACAGAAATGGAACTGAAAAACTACAAAAGGAGAACTGTTTTGCCAAAGTCTTACCGATTAGCTTCCATCTTTGCATGGCGGTTTTACCCAGGTTTTCTTAGCCCTGAAACGATTTTGAGCGAACTCCTCCTCCCTGTGAACAGGTTTGTGTGGGAAGAAAGTGCAGGTGATGTGATCCGGACGCCGGCCCTGCCTATGGGGTGGTCTTCAGGGCAGGCTTTTAATTTGTTGTCTCCGAAGGATCTTTCCAAACCCTTCAACTGAGACAGGTATTACACAGAGTAACATCGTACAGGATAACAAATGTTCATCTGCCTCCCACTGCAGGGGAAACTGGCACACGTCCAGCTTATTTGTTCTGGTTTTATTTTGTAGCGGATTGTCACCATGTGTCTATCTCCTATCTTAAGCTAAGTTCGGTTAAGTTTGCTGCAAATGGTCCTCTTGGAAGAAGCTACATTTCTGCTTGTGATATGTTAAAATTGAGAATTCTAAGTATACAGTGCTGGCGTTCCTTTTCATTGCATCTCTCATTACAGTACTCTGTCTTCAGCTTAAGCCTTTGTGGGAAGTCAATACCTGGGGAGAAGAGTTCAATCATTCATGTTCTGAAGTGACTTTTTTCAGATCCCTTCATTTGAGGGTTTGAAAGTGTGTTTCTTACAAGTGGCATTTGCCTTTGTTGTTGTATTTTGGACTTTTTTTTTAAAACAGGGCAGAATAATTGTGGGAGTTGACAGTGTCCATGTCAAAGGCCAGGAGTCAGAGTTAAAATAGACTGTCCTTTTGCTCCACAATTTCCTTTGAAGTCGCCTACCTCGTTAGTCACTGTTACCTGAAATGCATTGGTAAGCATTGGTACCGTTGATCCTAAGGAACAGCAAATACAGCAGGAAACGAGGATTACAAGCTGCTTCTTGGAGCAGTGGCTTGTTTAAATCTTCCTGTCAGTCCTCAAATAAAGAGCCCATGAACAACCTGCAAAATAGAATATCAGCAATTGTACCACAGTGGTATATCGAGTATTCTAGTATTTTCAGAGTACTTTCCTGAAGGTTTTTGGTTATTTTTATGATTTTTCACAGCAGTTCCTTAAGGAATAATAGGCAGAGTAGCTTTCCAACATGGGCACAGGAGTGCTCCGGTTTGCTCTAGTGGGCTTGGTGGCTGGACCGAGCACAGAGCCTCGGCTTTCGCCTTCTTTGACCAGTCCTCTTCCTGGCAACCTCAGGGCTTCCTCCCTGCCCTCAGGGATAAGCGTAGCACCAGTTTTTCCTTTGATTCTCAAATTGGGCTATTTTTAGTAATTGTCTTAGGGAATGATTTAAAAATGAAAGCATTCAAGGAGACATTAAAACAGGCCCTACAAGTTTTAAATGCCCTAGTAGTGGGGCACCTGGGTGGCTCAGTTGGTTAAGCGACTGCCTTCGGATCCCGGATACCGGGGATCTAGCCCCACATCAGGCTCTCTGCTCTGCGGGAAGCCTGCTTCTCCCTCTCTCACTCCCCCTGCTTGTGTTCCCTCTCTCGCTGTGTTTCTCTCTGTCAAATAAATAAATAAAATCTTAAAAAAAAAAAATGCCCTAGTAGTGGGATGTTCCTAATCTTTGTTTGCCTGGGGCGAGAGGCTGAGGGAGGTAATCCCGGGTGATGGAATTATACTATGAACATGTTGAGTTTCTTTTTCAAAGCACTTTGGTATTGCCCGGTGGTGGTGTGGGAGGAAGTATAGGAAAAGATGGACAAGTGCCTCGTATGGTGAGTTGAGAAACCAAGATTTTGACTGTAGGCCTCTGACTGCTGAGAGTTAAATTTTAAAAATTGGGTTCCAGGAAGAAAGACTAACACAGGGTGGCCGATTTTAACCTTACCAAATATAACAAGACTTAAACCAATCCGTTTTATCTCTTCGTATTTCATAAAGCCAGGACATTATCACCAGTAAAGAAAAATAAGATGTAAATTAGGATAAAGGGTAGTCCTGTAAGTGGAAAAAAAATGTAGATCTATGAGAAATTGACAAGTTTCCCCTGTAGTTCTTTGATGTAGACCAGTGTCCCCAGTCCTTTAAGCGGTTTTGAGGACTGCTGGTCTAGGTGATTGGACTGTGAATGCCCAGATGGCTTTGAGGCAGGAACGAGTCTGCGGTACACCCGCAGACCGAGTGTAGGTGCTGTGGCTGAAGGAGCACCGTGACCCGGGGCAGGCTCCCTGTGAGAGCGGGGATGGCAGTTCCTGCAGCACCGAGGACAAAGGGAGACAGTGTGTAGATAATTTGGCGCAGGACTTACCCATAGATGCTGTCCTGTGTGATAAGGGGACACAATCCACTGTGGCAGCATCTGTTGATGATGGGAGGTAGAAGTTGGACTTAGGTTTAAACTGATACGATTGATCTTTTTGCATAGATTTGGAAACTCTCTTCAGAAAACAAGATGCAGAATCAAATATAGAGTAATATCCCTTAAAAATTGTTACCCATGGGGCGCCTGGGCGGGTCAGTCGGTTAAGCGTCAGCCTTTGGCTCTGGGTCCTGGTTCCAGGGTCCTGGGATTGAGCCCCGCATCAAACTCTCTCTGCAGCGGGGAGCCTGCTTCTCCCTCTCCCGCTGCCTGCTGCTGTGCCTGCCTGTGTGCATTCTCTCTCTGTCAAATAGAGAAATAAAATCTTAGAAAGGAAGGGAAGGGGGACGCCTGGGTGGCTCAGTTGGTTAAGCGACTGCCTTCGGCTCAGGTCATGATCCTGGAGACCCAGGATC
>PITA01027828.1:0-20335 GCA_004023965.1 Spilogale gracilis | reverse complement strand
CACACACACACACACACACACACACACACACACACACACAAATTTCAGGAGACAGTACCCTTGCTTCCCTTACTTTTTCTTCTGTTCAAATCTATTTTACTAACAAAAGGTGAATAGTGGCTCACCAAATAATTTCATGACACACCAATGGGTTGCAGTCTGCAGTTTAGAAAACACTCATTCAGTAGAACTGAACAGGAAATTTCCTGAAGAGATGTAATAGGATTATGCACAGCACAATAAACCAACTTAAGGATAGAAGGTAAAGTGAGGCCAGTGCCCTTAATCAAAAGCAAATAATTATGCACTCCCCAATTGTTCCTCCTGTCCGAGGTCCTTTTTGTTCTCGGATCCTCTTCTCCAGTAACCCAAGTCTGAGATATATCAGTTTTCTTCCTGTACCTCATATCTATAACTCTCTCTGCTAAATTTGCAAAATTTAAAAGATTCTGCCTATAAACTCTTATCAGCATCTCTTTGTTTCCATTTACATTGATTTTTCCATGGTTTGGGCCCTTCTTGCTTTCTCTTCACGTTTTTACTTTTCTTATTATGATAATACTGTAATGCATGTCCATAATAAGAAATTTATTTTAAAAAGACAAGTAGCTAGAGAAAATTAATATCCCACACAATCTCACTAAGAGGTTGTCTAGCTTTATTTGTTGGTATATACTTCCATTTTGTGTGCATATATATTATTTTCGCTGTATTTGTCTCTAAACAGTTCTATAATGTAATGCTGTCTTATGCTTGTTTTTAAGAAAACACATTGGATTTCTGCTCACATTATTATGTGTTTGGCAAAATCATATTTAATAGCTGTAGGGCATTCCATGTATTGTATTTTAATCTAAACCATTTTGTTGAGTTTGTGCAGTTATGTGCATGAGCCTCTCAGATCTGGGACTGCGGGGAGCACAATTTGCCAGGGACCCCTGCTGCTGTGCTTGAAAATCAATCCATCTCTTAGCTTGTTGCAAGCCTTCATTTCCCAGTCAATAACAGAGCTCCGGAAATGTACTTAGGCAGGCCCATTTCTGGGGGACCTGGGATTCCTCTGATGAGCAACTCTGGCTTTTGGGTCTCCCAGACAGCCTTGTAGAAGGTTGTTTAGAGCCAGGCACCGCTTTTTCCCTCTTCCTTCCCTCAGGATCAGACTTGCATGGAGTCTGGAGGCTCCCCCTGCTACTCCTAGCTCCTTTCCCATTTTCTCTCAAAAGTGTTTCTGTTTCCGTTAAGACATTTCTTACACATTTAATCCCATCTTGGCATGTTTCCAAGAGGACCAAAACGTAGAGACATTTTGGTTTTTCTCTAGTTTGTATTCCATATAAGTAAACTTCTGATGGCTCAGCATTAAGCAGAGCATTCTTCTGCTGGGAGCCCTTCAAAGCACTGCCATTGCTCAATAAATTAAGGCTAAGACTCTCCTTCTCCCCAGCACACTCGGCTCCAGGCCATCTCCCCAGACACTACCCAGTGTTCTTAGTCCAGCCCGAGGCCTGCTGACCATATACTCTCTCATTCAGTTTCTCATGCCTCCTCTCCCCACCCCACAAGAAAACATTTTCCCTGCTAAAACCTCCCTCATTCTGGATTTCTTCTTGATTTTTCCACCCTAATTTTTTTTCCCTCCATTTTACAGGCCGCAGAAGATTGTTTTCTGCAGTGTATTTGCTCTTTTGGGTATGTGGAGGTGTATAGTCTGTAATCAGACAGACCTAGGTTATCATTTCTCTCTCACACACATGCACATGCACACACGCACACACACGCACACACATGCACACACACTCGCACACACATGCACGCACGCGCGCGCACACACACACATACACACATTAGCTGAGATTGGATATGTTTGGGAAACACTGAGGTAAACAAAAATAATCCATGATTTTTTGTTTCTTTTTAATTGCAAGATTTCCCAGAGCCCTTAAATGCTCATAGACATTGTGACTTTCCAAAGCCAGCACTGATACTTTGTGTAGCTTCTCTTCAATTTATTTGATCACAAAATCCTTTAAAACCAGATCATTGCCAGACATTACTTTTTCTTTGAACATACTGGGAAAGGGTAAAAGCTGTCACTTGTATTTTTTTGCTTGTATGATTTTTACAGTACTATATATCTTCTTCAACTTGTTAGAGTTATTTGCATATTTATGTTACACATCTTCCCACTGTAACTTTTAGCGTGAGACCTTGAAAATAACGAGTACTTGTTTGGCTGAAAAATCACAGAATTTTAGTGAAGGTTCATGGTCTGGAATGATATTTGACAACTGGAGAAAGTTTGTTTCTACTCTCAGAAGCTTTTTTACAGTCTTTTTTTATACCGTGGTATCCTGGGCTACGTTTCAGGCTGGAAAAATTACTTTGATATTGGGCAAAAAGCCCTTGTTAATATGGGGCTAAGATCATTCTCTCTACAAGTCATTTTATTGGGACAGCATAACAGGGTATAAAGACAGAGGTTCATTTTAAGGGCAAGAAAGGAGGAGTCTGTGGACTCTGGATCTTGGCACAGCCTGGGCAGTGAGGAGGGCAGCCTGTGGCTTACTTAGTTCTGATTGTTTTCATCTCCAAGGGTGTGCTTGTCGAAGAGGTACTCTGCCAGGCCAGAATCTGGGGCCCCCATCTTAACCAGGTTTTGCACGTGGTCACCTAGTTCTTTGATAGACTTCACCTGCTCATTCAGATAGTGAGTTTCCAGGAAGTCGCACAAATGGGGGTCACCTCTCTCTGAGGCCAGAGTGTGCAATTCGAGCAACGACTGGTTCACATTCTTTTCCAACAGCAGCGCACACTCCATGGCATTCAGCCCGCTTTCCCAGTCGTCCTGGTCTGGTTTCTTGATGTCCTGCAGGCAGATCCGGCCTCCCCGCTGGTTCTGCAGCCTCATCAGTTTTTCCGCATGTTGGGTCTCCTCCCGGGACTGGCGAAGGAAATATCCCGCGAAGTTGTTCAGGGCCACGTCATCTCGGGAGAAGTAATAGGCCATGGACAGGTACACGTAGGACGCATAGAGCTCCAGGTTGATCTGGCGGTTGATGGCAGCCTCGGAGTCCGGGTGGAAGTTCTGGCACACCCGGGAGTGGGCAGAAGGGGGCCCGGCTGTGTCCCTGGAGAAGGCGGCTGCAGCTAAAGGGCGCAGGGGGGGTGGGGGGCGCGAGAGGCACCTGGAGACCCAGAGCCGCGGGAGTGCGAAGCCCAAGCGCGCGCAGCGCAGCGCCAACAGGGAAGGGCGGATATTCTTGGAGAGGAGCAAGAAACAGGGCAGCATGGCTCCCCTTTTTTAGAAGTGGGGAAACTGAGGCCAGGGCGGCACTGCGTGTGGCCGGACCCCAGGGGCTTCAGGTCTGAACCAGAACACGGCCCTAGGCGACCGGCGGCTGCGTCACACACACCCCTCCCCTTCCAGGGGAGCCCGAGTTCCAGGCGGAGGGCTACTGGGGCGCGCGCCCTGTCTGGGCTGGGCACAGACAGATGACAGTGACAACTCCATCAACTAAATAAACCTTTCCCCCTTTCTGCGTTTGGGCGTTTGTAACGTACTATTTCCTCTCAGTTCAAAATGCTGTCAAAAAAGTAGGCACTGTGACTAGCAAAAGAAAGGACGAACCGAGCGGAGCAGTATGTACTCTGCTTCCCTGTTTGACCTCTTTGAGTCCAAAGCCCAAGGCCTGAAGGAGGGAGAACCCGGTAACGGTCAAATAAAAGTCACAACCAATTTTTCTGAGCGCGAAGGTCCACAGCTAAAGTGGGTGTTTATAAATTGACTTTCTGATTCCATAAGTAGGGAAAGAATTGCCGGTATAGTCGGCAAATTTTCAAGAGTCTGTACTAACACAGTGCTTTCTTTTAAAAAGACATTTTTTTAAAATATAAAATACACCTTTCTTGCAGAAAAAAAAAGATACTGCAGAAAAGTAGGAGGACTATACAAACTAGCTCTAAACTTGATGTTATTTTCCTGTCTTTTGTTCTTCCAGCTACATACACTTGTAGTGAGCATAGCATAACTGTGGAGAAGTTGAATGTTGTAGTGTGAAACTAATTTAACTAATGTAACATTGTGTGTCAACTAAAATAAAAATTTAAAGGGCAATCGCCCAGGTTTTACTAACAGGAACTTGGAGCATTAAAGTTCCAATGCTTTTTCTTAGCCTCAAGAAGACAATATTCTTAGCTAAGGTGCTGGGAGGCGTCAACAATATCCTGTTGGCATTCTAGGACTGGAAACTGGTTCTGCTTTCTCATTGATCTTTTCGAGCAGGCGATTATAAGTTTGGAGTGTGATTACAATCTTTAGTGAGAAAGTTTTGAGATGCTAGTTTTTCTGGTACCTTTTCCAGGCGCCTTATCAAGTCTTGTCTTTTAAATCTCGCTGTTTCCTTCATGGCACATATGAAAAATTTTTTCCACAATTCTAAAGACCCTCACACTTTTTCAAGCAATTTGAAGATTCTTTCATATTTTTGTCCAAACTGTTGAATTTCCCTCTTTAACTGATGTTTTATTTCAGCACTGATTTCCATGGTATTGGCAGTTTTTTCCGGCACTTCTCCCAACACAGACTGCGTGACAGATTCCTGGGACTTTGGAGTCCTCATCTTTCAAACACATGGTTGAGCCCCCAGAGTGGGATTCTCCTTGTCCTTCCTGTTTTCACAGCAGCACCAGGCTTGGCCTTCTCCTAGATGGAGGAAGAATCCCGGGTTCTCCACGAAGTTCCATTTGGCTTTTGCCCCTAATACTACTGTGTCCTTTGCTTTATTGGTCATCATTTCAGGGCTGGTCTTGGGCAGCACCATGAGTTGATCTGCCAAAATATTTTTCTTAAATAAAAAAATAAAAAGGATAGTCTAAAGTTACAAATTTAAAACGGTATTTGGTTTTAAAAGTATACCGTAATTTTTAAAAAAGATTTTATTTATTTATTTGACAGAGAGAAACACAGTGAGAGAAGGAACACAAACAGGGGGAGTGAGAGAGGGAGAAGCAGGCTTCCCGCTGAGAGCAGGGAGCCCGATGTGGGACTCGATCCCGGGTTTCCGGGATCATGATCTGAACCGAAGGCAGTTGCTTAACCAACTGAGCCACCCAGGCGCCCAACTGTAATTGTTGTTGTAGTGTATTGATAAAGGGAGGATTAACTCACAGAAGAAAATTAAGAAAATTTCTAATCTTTCTCTATGCAGAGAAAACCATTGTTAAAATGTTGGTAGTAATTCTCACAGATAAAGAAAAAAGACATTAAAAAAGTAATAGAAACACAAAAGTAAACTTACACCTTTGTAACAGCTTTAGGGAGGTATAATTGATGTAAAATAAGTGCATATACTTAAAGTGTACAACTGGATAGGGTTTGACATAAGGTGTACATCTGTGAAACCATCACCAAAATCAAGAAAATGAATGTATTCATCGCCTCCGAAAGTTTCCTCCTGTTCATTAATATTTTATAATCACTCTATTCTACCTCTCTCTGCCCTACCTCATCCCAGGCATCTGCTTTTCCTCACTATGTAGATTAGTTTGCATTTCCTAGAATTTCATATAAATGGAGTTGGTATGTACTCCTTTTTGTCTGGTTTCTTTTGCTCAGCACAATGGTTCTGTGCTCCATGCAATAATGTGTACTAGTAGTTTTTATGGTTGAATAGTTATTCCATTATATAGACATACCATAATCTGTTTATCCTTTTACCATCTCATGAACATTTTTCTTGATTACTCTTTTTAGCTATTGAATTAAAGTTGTTAGGAACATTCCTGTATAAATCTTTGTGTGACTGTATGTGCTCATTTCTTTTGGCTCAGTACTTTGTATGGAATGGCTGGATCATATGGTTAAGTGTATGTTTAACTTTTTAAGAAACTTCAAATTGTTTTTTCACAGGTGTCTGTACCATTTTGCTTTTCCATCAGAACTATGTGAGAGTTCAGGTTTCTTCATGTCCTCGCAACCCTTGGTATTGTCATTTATTTAATTTTAATTTAAAACTTTAAATTTAGCCATTCTAGTAGATGTATATTGGTATTTTTTTGTATTTTTAATTTGCATTCTCATTGTAATTAATGATGTTGAGTACAATGTCTCATATTTCTTATCCTTGGAAAATGTATGTTCAAATCTTTTCTCCATTTTATCTATTGGGCCATTTCCTTTCTTATGGTTCTTTGATTTCTTATGGTTAATATCAGAGTCTTTGATATTAGTACTGCTTATATTCAGGTCTTCTTTCTGTTACCTTCTATGTATTACCTTCCTAGATTTCCTTGGACAAGTCAGATTACCTTTCTAAGTCAGTTTCCTCAGTTGTAAATTCAAGATCCTCCTTATTTCCATTGGGTCACTGAAAGGATTCAAGCTTGGCACAGAATAAGCACTCAAAATATTCTGTAATAGTTCTTATTGGATGGTTTGTATTTATTCAGAATCATTTTATATTATTCAGTAAGCAATAATTCTTACTATTTCATATGGAAAATCCTATATGGCTTATAAAGTATGCTAACACGAATCATATTTTTTTTATGTAGGGATGGTTAGGTAGAAATTATTTTATGATATG
Organism: Spilogale gracilis; assembly: GCA_004023965.1. Classification (NCBI taxonomy): domain Eukaryota; kingdom Metazoa; phylum Chordata; class Mammalia; order Carnivora; family Mephitidae; genus Spilogale; species Spilogale gracilis. Next base: position 13,751 of record PITA01027828.1, on the reverse strand, counting down.
GGCATATCAGAACTTGCAGTTTAGTAGTAAGCATGCTGGTCTCAAATAACTTCTTACAGTGTACCATAAATAAAGGTGGATGCCTAAGATCTAGTTGTACTTGGACTCTGCAAGCAGAATGTGATTGATACTTGCTAAGAAATTGCTCACTATTTTTTGCTTTTCTTTATCCATCTTTGCTTTTATTTTCTCCAAACTCTTTCAACTCCTAAGGTCTAGTTCCCTTAAGAGAGGATGTGGAAATGATTCTTTAGAGTGGTATTAAATGCCAACTGCTGCAACTAGGGTTTTAGTAGAAATGATGCTTTTCATATAAATGCTTATCCCCAAGGTAATAAAAAGCATAGATATAAAACAAACGCAAGACATGAAATGTAAGGCCAAACAATGTCATAAAACACAATACACACTTAAATACCCCATGTGCATGCTTGAAAGTATGTTGGTGTGTGTGTGTGTGTGTGTGTGTGTGTGTGTGCCTATGTGTGTGCATGCACAAGTGTGTGTGTCCTTAAGGGCACAGTGTATCATCCTACTCATTGTTTTCTTATTGAAGTATATGTTTGACACACACTGTTACATTAGTTTCCGATGTATCATATAGTGATTCCATATGCCCATGTATTATGCTACACTCACCCAAAGCATAACACCTGTCTGCCACCATGCAACACTGGTGCGATACCATTGACTGTATTCCCTGCGATGTATCTTTCATCTCCGTGACTTACTCATTTCATAATTGGGAGGCTGTACCTTCCACTCCCCTACATCCATTTTGTCCCTCCTCTCATCCCCCTCTCACCTGTCAACTTTTCCTAATCATTTTTAAATCCTTAGTCCTGGGTGCCTGGGTGGCTCAGTTGGTTAAGCGACTGCCTTCGGCTCAGGTTGTGATCCTCGGAATCCAGTCCCACATCAGGCTTCCTGCTAGGCGGGAAGCCTGCTTCTCCCTCTCTCACTCCCCCTGCTGTGTTCCCTCTCTGGCTGTGTTTCTCTCTGTCAAATAAATAAAATCTTTAAAAAATAAAATAAAATAAATCCTTAGTCCTGGTGCAATGCTTCTATCCCCCAAATGCATTGGAGTAGGAATTTTTATTTGACATAGTGTATCAGTTTATCCTAATGCACATTTGTAAAGTATATTAGAGATGGCCTCACTGTAAGTTATTTGAAAAGCTCTCTACTTTGCTGATTTCTCTCTCTAAAGGAATAATCATATCCTCTGTTTTCTTCTTTATAGATGTATTGAGTGAAGTATTCGTTTTATATGTGAAAATGCTTTGCCAATTGAATATTTAAGAACTATATGAAAATGGATTGTAATTCATTGAATCATGTTTTGATATATGTCATATATAGATCATGTTTTTGTATTATTTTTAAAGCATTTGATTCTAAATACTAGATTTTTTTTTAGACTTTACCTACCTTAGAAAATATTTAAATGACACTCTCCACTTTTACAGTAATAGAAGGGTGGAGTTGTAAATAATGACAAAAACGAAAGCTGAAAAGTAACTCTACCCCATTATACTTGTATTCGTAATGAAGATTTTTTTTCTCCTTTCTCATATCTTTCTATTCTCTCTTTTACATTCAAACATAGTTAAACAATTCTTCATCTTTATAACTGATCCTGGCTCTTTCAAACTTGCTTGCTATTAGAAGCCTGAATGTGACAAAACCAGGATGGAGAGAAGTCCGTTAACCACTGGAATATGGATTATAGATTATACAGTTGCTGTTAATGGAGTATCTGAGGTGGTTTTGTTTTGTTTTGTTTTGTTTTCGCTGAAGGATTTTTATAGATAACAGTAGAGGATTTTTTCTTAGGAAAAGGAGATGGATTGCTATTCCATATGTTATTACTAGGAAATCTCTCAAAATTCTAAAGGGAGTCGTCAGACTCTGCTGTGGAGCACTTTTCTTGCCCTCACTCTCAGATCTGTTCAAAACCAGAAAACCTCCCAGGTCACTTGATAAATGAATCAGAACTGAGCTCTCAAGTACAGTGGCTGCTGCCTCTAAAACTCAAAGAGGTCTAGCAAACTCTGTTTTATTCATTTTGTTCATTTTTTTCATCTGTGGTCAGAGGTGCAAGGTATAGTAACACCTACTCTCTCTTCAGGAGGCATCTGGCATGCCACAAACCATTAGACTCCTACAACTGTACCCACAATGAAGTTGTAGAATATAAGTGAGGTCTGGAGCCAATGACCAAGAAAGAATTCTTAAGACATCTCTGGTGCAAAAAGGTGATTTTATTAAAGCACAGGAAAATAGGACCCTTGGGCAGAAAGAGCTGCTGCCCAGTGGTTGTGAGGGTGGCTGGTTATATACTATGGGGGTGGGGAAGTAAGGAAAAGGGAGTTTTGGGAGAACTTTGATGTATTAATAAGACACAGGATACCGGAGGCTTTGCTATTTGTCATGTTAAGGTGGTTTTTCCTTTTAGTAAGGGGTTAACAGTAAGATAGTTAGGAGCTTCCTGGAGGAATATCACTCTCCTATCACAGGTCCTTGTCAATGAGCCTTAGGTTTAGAAGAAAGTCATCTTTATTTACATTTTCCTCTGCCTCAGCCTCCCTCAGTTTTATGGAGGGAAGGATGATGTTAGGGCTTCAAGAAGTGAGTTATAGGTCTCTGGACGTTAGACTATTGATAAGAAAGCCTCTTCCTTGTAAATTACTAGGACATTTGTAAACTGAGGGAGACTCTGGTCTTGCAGGTTTGTGAGCTTTACAAGTGAACTATTCGATTTTCCTTTTGGGCAGCCAGGAGTGCCTGAGGAATGTCACATATATCCCATGGGAGGCGGGGTTGTGGGGTATCACCTTCTGGTTTGTCCTTAGCTTGTCTTCTGTTCCCTCATCACACACATTTTTGCCACTGGATTTCTAAGTATAGTCCTTCTATTCCTTAGCAGAGCCAGCATTTCCCTAGTTGGGCCACCTGAGATTTGAGCCTAATTTTTATGGCAGTGGTGTACTGGGCTGAATAGGATCCCATTAAAAATCTTGCCCACCCAGAATCTGTGAACAGGCCATATTTGGAAACAGGGTCTTTGCAGCCATAACCGAGTAAAAAAAGAGATTGTACTGGATTCAGGTGTGTGCTGTTTCAAAGACTGGTGTCCTTAGAAGGGGAATATTTAGACAGGTACACACCACCAGGGGGAAGTTCATGTGAAGTCAGAGACAGCTCAGGCTGCTCTCAGAATTTAGGACAGGGATTTACAAACCTTTTCTGTAGAGAGCCAGATCAGTATTTTAAGCTTGTGGGCTCTAAAGTCTCTGGCATCTGTTCAACTCTGCTATTATAGTGTATTGCAGGCAGTCATAGACCATATGTAGTGAGTAAGCATGGATGTGTTTTAATGAAACTTTATTTACAAAAATAGCAGTAGATCAGACTTAGCCCGAATTGTAGTTTGCCGACTCCAGCTCTAGGACGTGAGGACCTCTTTATATGCTGCCATGGAGTATTTCTGATACTCATTCCATTACTCTGATTATTAACTCAGCTGAGCCTGTCAGTTTCTCTTTTTGACACATCAGCGGTGCTCAGCCAAACTCAATCAATTCCACATTTCCACCATGGCCCTCAATCAAGAGAGACACTGCACAAGCCAGGGCATCTCCTTCCATCTCCGTCTGTCCCAATCACATAGGTGGAAATCCTAGTAACTGCAATGCTGTGGCAGCCTAGGAACCAGTATGGTGGGAGGCGGGTGTGGGCTGCTTCTCATTGTCTGTCCAGCAAGTGATCCAGCTGCTGAATCTCATCTCAGATCTGCTTCTTAGGAACATCTCCAATAAAGACTTTTTTGGGTTGCGTTTCTAAGCAAACTTTGAGAAAAGGTCTCCTTTGCAAGTGATTTATCAAGGGAATGCCTCCAGGGGAAACCAATAAGGAAGGAGAAGCAGACTGAAAGGGGGAAACAATAGAAGGGTGTGATTCAGCAAAATTCAATACAGCAAAGGCTAGCTTCTTGGCTCCCGCAAACCGGTATCATCTCCTACTGAGATGAGCCCTGGGTGTGGTTTAATGCTCTGCTGCTGAGGTCTTGTAAGTTGTAATTTTGAACCTGTATTTTGTAAGTGCAGTCTGAGGTGGGGGGCAGTGGAGCACGCACATGAGCAGACATGTGCAATTTGTGTATCTGTCATTCCTTGTCTCCCTGTAGACATATAGCGCTCACAATGCTCCCTGAGCATGGAATTTTGGTGGAGCGGTAATGAGTGGCAAGTCAGCACCACCTAAAGCAAGGACAGGGTAAGAGTGTTGAATATGTGACTGCAGAAGCTGGATACCCACAGGAGCTGGAGGCTGCCCTTGCCCTCTGAAACAGAATTTGCTCAAAATGCAGAAAGAAGTCCGAGGTATCCCAAGAAACATGAAGGACTAAGGAAACCTCCCAGATCTTCTCTTACTAGTGTTATACTTCCCTTTATAAGGTGGTCATTTATGCTAAAAATGATGACAGGGAAGGAAACAGGGAGATAAAGCAACCCATAGTTAATTTTCCATTCAGTCCTTACTTATCTAGAAAGCCAAGCATGGTGAGTTGGTAGAATGTGTATTCATCAAGAAATAAAATAAAAACAATTCAGTTCCTTTTGTGTAGCATTTCCACTGTTCTGGTAACAATGAAATACATGTGCATGTACAAGTTACAAAATGTGGATTGTGTAATTTCAATGATTCTTTATATAAATTAATTGCTCGTATATTTATATTTAAGTCAACTATTGCACAAACTAAACATGAACAGTGAAATTGAGACTTATAATTTAAAATGTTAAGTTTCTTTTCTTCAAATGACATTAAAAAATAGAAGGTAAAACACCATGACAAGTCAAGAGAGACAGCAGAAGAAAATAAAATATTTCTATTTTAGCACCTTTAGTAACATTTTTCCCTTGCATTTTGATTAAGATGAACAAACATTTTCACTTTGCCATGGGCCTTGTGTTATGCCCAGATTTCGGGATCCCCAAAGACCACCAGGGAGTCGCTGATTCTGATGCAAGAACAAAGAGCCTTTATTCGAGCTAGCAAGCTAGCTCGAGCTCAATCTCCCCCGCACACACGATGATGATGCAGTGGCATGATGCAGAGAAAGAGAGTGAGTTTTCAGTGCATGAAAGTTTACAGGGGGCATGTGGCAAGAGGTGGGGAGATGTGGGTGGCTTATACTGATTTGGCCAAGTGTCAGTTTCGTAAGGCAGACTAGGCCAGGGTTGGGCAATATTTACATGCAGTTGTTCTAGGGAGCGGTCAAGCTGGGGGTCTACATAAGATAAGGTGCACAACACAGGAGAGGGAGTCAGTCTTTATCCTGCCCTTTCACCTGAATGTGGGATAAAATGAGTTGATCCCACAGGGGATTTCTGGAGCAAAGCCAGACCTCAAGACACTGGGCAGGGACAAAGAGCTGGGCTTTCCTGGTCCAGCCACACTGGCCAGCCACAGTCTCTAAGGGTTGCTCAGGGTGATGTACACACTCAGGCTCCCTGCATGTCTGCCTGTCTGCACAAAGCAGTTGTGGTACTGATCCTACCATCTTCCCAACCGTGTTACAGATTCTCTTATAAGAAGAAGCCCCCAGAAGGTGGAGGTGGGAGGCACAGATGGTGATAGCTTTCCAAGGGGATCTTGGGCACCAACAACTCCTAACTGGCTATCTGACCTGGTATCTTAAAAATAATAATTATTGGTGGTGCCTGGGTGGCTCAGTTGGTTAAGCAACTGCCTTCGGCTCAGGTCATGATCCTGGAGACCTGGGATCGAGCCCCACATCGGGCTCCCTGCTTGGCAGGAAGCCTGCTTCTCCCTCTCTCACTCCCCTTGCTTGTGTTCCCTCTCTGGCTGTGTTTCTCTCTGTCAAATAAATAAAATCTTTAAAATGTGTTTAAAAAAAAAATAATAATAATAATAATAATTATTAATAACAATTATAAACATATTAGTATAATAACAATAATCACTCATATAATATATAATTTTATTTTAATTATTAATAATAATAAATGCTTAAAAGTAAGAATAATTCTAGATAGTTCACTACTCCAGTAGCTGGTCTCAAGAGTGGTTATTAGAACCCAGGGAAGACTGAGCTGTTCTGAAAACCATCTAGAAGAGAGCAGTGATGCCTGTGGGAAGGACACAGCCAATCTCAGGGAACCTGGAAGGGAAGAATACCTGGCCTCATTCTCTTCCTGCCTTTGGATTTCTTACTAGGGCTCTGCATAGGTTGGACCTAACAGAAAGCCAGAAGGTAGGGAACTCACTGTTGTAGTGCATTCAGACTGACCACTGAGGAGAGAATAGGGCCAGGAAAGTTGGAGGGTGGATCTGTAGAGGCATGGATATGACAATATTCTATTTTGTGCTCTTCTAGTCTCCTGTGCATGGAACAGTCATATAACTGTCTCACACATAAATATGATTAAATCATCCCCTTGCTTTAAGCCTTTGAGTAGTCTCACATATCTGTGAAATATATTCTCCCTTGTTCCCTGTGGCTATTCCCTAGCTACTTCAGGCATCCTTTAGTCTCTTTGAAGCCCCACGAGGCTTCCATCCTATGAACTTTTCTTCAGACCCTGGAACATACAATTTGTTCCTTTCCCACAGACTTTTACACAGTGTGTCCACTCCTCGGAAGCTCTTTGACCCAGAACTACGCACGGGGATGTGTAGGCACACGATTATCAAGCCCTTTCCCCTTCTACTTGAAAATATGACTGGCCCCTGATTAATTGTCTACCTCTGTCCAAATGTGGAGTATGTATCTAGGCAGTCTTGTGTGGAGAAATTATCCCTGATAGGCAAATTAACATTTGAGTGTGGTGACTCTTGTCTCTGAGCCTGCCTTTATTGGGGTTTTGGAAACTAGAGTTGTGAGGGGTATTAGTTCTTATGGAGGTAAGACTTTTTAGCTAGGGTGTCTCATTCAATGGGGATCTTGAGAGGATGTTGATACCCTGGTGCCAGAAAACTGTGGCTTCTATTCTAAGTCTTTCTGAGTGGCATGGTGCCAGCCTTGTAGGTATGGATGTTTAATTGAACCCAAGAAGGCCCTTTGGTGGTTGCTACAAAGAATAAACAGATTAACAGTGATTTATCTTCTGCCAGCAGCCCCCCCCCCCCCCCGGTGTGCCTGCTTGTCCACAGCCCTGCAGTTGTGTCTACTCCCCCTTCCCCTTTTGAATTTTTGTCAGCTCACTCACTTCTTCTGATCACATCTTGGATGGTTCTCAGAGGACTTCAGGGAGTTCTTCATTCCTCTACTTAGCCTGTCGTGAGATGGAAATATAATTTCTTATTGACCTTTTTTTTACCCACTAAACTGAAAAATTCTTGCTGTCAGGGGACTGTTCATCTTTTTCACTTGTGTGTATCTAGTGTTACCATTAAGTTATCACTCTCACAAGAATTTTTTGAAGCCTGAAACAGGTAGTAATTGAAACATAGACACATGAAAGCCATGTAGGACCATCACAGAAGGAATATGTCAAAGTATATTGAATGTTTTTCAATTCATGCGTTTTTCTGAATTTAGTTATGATAAGAAATGGAAAAAACCTAGGAAAGGAGGGAAAACCACTGAAAATATCAGTCATTCCCACATAAAATCACTAAGTGCTATTTTACATCAAGGGGGAGTAATGGCTGAGTTGTATTGTTAAGGCAAGAAACACAAGAGGGCAGGATGGAGAAAAATAGAGAGTAGATCGACCAAGAGAAATTTCACTTGATGCTATTGTCTTTGGGTAATATCTGATCCCATATGTGAAAGCTGTTATTTTGGGGGCAGCTGATAAGTAACTGCTAAAGCACAAGGCCATCTTTTCAGAGTGATACCATTGCCAGGGCAAGCGATTATCTTCTGTGTTTGTAAAGATCTTGACTAAGACTGTGTTTCCACCATATATGCAGAGAAAGGGACAGCCATATTAGAATCAAATTTAAAATTGATGAATTCAAATAATGGTTAAAAGACCTATTTTCTAGAAGGAATTAAAATAGAGGTTTTCACGTTGTTGGAAATCAGATTTTTTTGGGGGGGGGCTTGTGGGACAAACTTGAATTTTTCAATGAAAACTACCTCTTAACACTCATATTTTCCTTTTGAAATTGCTTAGCTTGCACACCTTATCACTTTGGTGCATATATGTTCATACATGTACCCTTTATGCTTTGGTAAAAGTATATCTTAGCATCATTTTAGATGACAAGTTGTTCCATTACTCTTCTCAGTATGTGCAAGCCTGAATAGAACATGTGTGTGCGTTTGTGTGTGTACTTCTGTGAACAATCCTTATGTGAACTTGAGGTATCACTTATGATTAATGTTGAAATTGGGAATGCTATCTTTTCCTTATACAATGGAAGCAGTTAGGGAAACAAATTTACCTCTATGCATTTAAAATGATCTAATTCATAGCGTTCTCAGCACGTGCCTTATGTGATTGCTAGAAATATTTTAAAATGGCATTCTTGAAAGTGATGAATCTCTTTAACAGCGGGTATTCTGAAAGCCTTGAGAGGACTGTTGTGCTATGAGGTGTGATTTTTGCAGATATGCTTGATCAATTAGCATATGTCTTTTGTTACATCCAATGGTTTAAATTTAATCCAATGGTTAAACCATGTGCAAGAGCCAGGTCAGCGAGACAGATGCTCTGAAAGGATTTAGTTCTCCACCATGACATCTTCTGAAATGCTATTGGGCCACAGAATTGGCCTGGCCCTTTCTTAGTTAAAAAAATAAATAAATAAAAATAAAAAGGCAGTAGGGATCCAGTATGATTCTGATGATCTGATACCATTAGTTCTGTCTCAAGAAAGAACCAAAAATGTAACTGCCTGTACAGAATGTATAAGAAAAGATCCTTCAGTTAACTGTGAAGGGCCAGAAGTGATGACCATTATTGGAATTGAAATTCAATTCTTGATGATGCCTTTATAAAGATAATATAAGTAATTTGGAGGAGGATTTGAATAAAATTTTTTACCTTAAGAAATAACAAATTGAATGACAGCTATCTGAATGGCAAGTATGGATGGTATACCCATTTTTGATTGATGCTTTTGTTTTTACCCTTTTTATTAAAAAAAAAAAAAAACTGAGGCAACAGTAGATCTGGAACGAATCAAGTTTCCCAAGTCTTTTATATTTTCTGTCTCTTTCTGTCCATAATTTAATCCCCTTACACTGAACCAGAAAAATATTCTTGCCAAACTGAAACAGAAGTTATTCTTCATGAGCTTTGATTTATGATTCAAACTGGAGTTTACTAATAGTTTACTGGAGGATTTCATAATCTCATTTCCAAACAATCTAAGGGAATTTAGCAAGTATTTGATAATCAGGAATTCCACTCGAAGACAATTGTAAATAATGTACTAAGTTCAAATCAGGTTCTTGCAGCATCAGAAATGGCTCACATAAGAAGACCATAACTTACTCTATTTGGAGGAATAAATTATATTTAAATGTGCTTATTATAGCTTTCAGTCCAGGAATTAGCCAGATATTATATTGATAGAGAATTATTTGAATAAATTATTGTGAATGAGCAATAGCTGCTAATTAAACAGAACTGAGACCTAAGGGGTATATTTTCAAGAGTTTCTACACAATATGTGAAAGGCAGCCTCTGCCTTTACCCAGATGATAACTTGTGTGGCATCCACACACTCTAGTTCAGCCCCTTTCCCTTGAGTGTGAGATGGACTTACAGACTTCCTAATGAAAAGAAAATGGGAGGGCTCAGTAAATTGAATGCCACCGGACTCTATTTCCCCTGAGGTCATGATCTTAGGGTCCTGAGATCAAGCCCTGCATCAGGTTTCACACTCACTGCAGCTTCTGTGTTCTCCCTCTTCTCTTCCCCTGCTTTCTCTCAGCCTCACACAAACAAACCTTAAAAAACCAAAAAAGAATATGGTAAGCAATACGGAATTCACTTCCCAGACTATGCGAGAAAAGGCTATGGCTTTCATTTTGGATGTCCTCTTTTTTGTTCTTTCTTGAATCACTTACTCACTCTGTGCAGAAACAAGTATCTATGTTGTGAGGCAGAGCTGTGGGGAGGGACAAGTGCACATGTTACGCATGTCCTGAGACCTGCCAACAACCTCCAGAACCACATTGGAAGGGCATCCACCCAATCCAGTCTTGTGGTAAGAACATGGCCCTAGGCAAAGACCCTGAGAGGCACCAAGCTAAGCTGCACCTGCTGTCCACAGAAATTGGGAGGTAAAAAACGTTCATTGCTTTTAGCCACTCATTTTGTTACATAGCAATAGATAGCCAATGGACCATGTTGATTAATTCGTTAAATAATATTAACTTATTAAACTGTCATTCCTTTATTTTAATGGATATATTTTGCGAATGCTTTCTTTCTAGACATGGCATGAATTGGAAAATGAAAATTTTCTACCTAGCACTCGAATTTTTTTATGTTACCTGTTATGTTCCATGTTACTATGTTACTATTTTTTTTTAGGGAGCAATTATGTTTAAAAAGGGATAGGAACGTCTCATTTGTTACAGTAAATTTGATTCCTAAATTTGGAGCATATTTACATCCAGTTGAAAAGGAAAAATGTAGAAATAGAAATTATAAAGTGATATTAAATCCATTAATTATAAAATAATGAGAATATTGTATCTATTGGGCCATCTTCGTAGATCTCTCTAAAATTAATTTTGTATAGCTATTTATCACATATAGTAGGATATACTATTTACATTCAGAACATTTTTCTGGCTCTCCCTCATAACTTGCTTCACTGGATCCATGCCTATTCTTTCTAAGGGTAAATAAATAAGTAAATTAAATAGAAATATAGTTCCTAGTATGTTCCACGAGGGGCTTAGGTGACAGATAAATGAGTATTTTACACGAGAAAATTCTGTTTTAATTATAGGTCTCAAAATGCGTAGTATTTCTAAATGTATGTCAGTATACCTAATTGAAGCTTATTAGGTATGTCAGTACACATAATGGTGACAAATTGATTATGATAATTTCCACAGGTGACCAACAAGTACATTTTCAGAGTAGCATTCCCGTTTCTGGTGTAGTTCCTACATAGGGCAATGACTGTTATGTTATCAAAAAATATACACCAATTTCAACTTCTCTCAGTAAAAAAAAGAGGTGTGACACAGTATGAAAAGGCCCCAGTGACATACACATATGCTTGCAACCTCTCAACTTCCAGAGCCAATTCAAGCCCTCCATCATAATGATAGTCTCCCTGGATCCAGCAGCCATCCCACCCCAAACAGACCATCGCTCTGTTTCTCCAGGGGCTGCCGAGCATTCTGTGTTTAGATCCCCACTTGTAAAAAGGAAGCAGATGCTTATTTGAAATGGGGGTCAAAATGTAAATCATGGAATTTAGACAAAACCCTTGCCTATGGAAAAGGCAGGCTAATTTAAAATGAAGACTAGACAAAGCAAATGTGCTTGGCGTTCTGGTTGAAGTCTACTCTGATTTGTCGATTTTGTAGGCCAGTCTGGTAGTCAGCACTCTAGCAGCTGCCCATGGCTGTCTGAAAACTGGTACAGCTCCTGCTGCGACTTGGTCATGGTCATGAAGTGAACCTTAGCTCCCAAGTATACTTTAAGAACTCTGTTGCTTGTTTCCTTCTCCTTTCTTTTTCTTTTCTCTTCTTTTCCTTTCTTTTCTTTTTCTTTTCTTTTCCTTGCTTTCCTTTTCTTTTCCTTTCCTTTCCTTTCTTTTCTTTTCTTTCTTCTTCTTTTTTGTTTTTTTGCAGTGTGTTCAGTGTATCAAGCAAAACTTCACACTGACAGTCCAGGACAATCATGGGTTTTTATTTTGCAAAAAAGCACAAAATGTCAGGCTTAATGAAAAAGAAAAGCATCATGCAGAGAGTGAGTCCTTCAACTCCTCTGGAAAAAGACATTTTCCTACCCAGACTAATCAGCTTTCGCTGTAACACCTACTGTACTGATTAAATTTCTTGATATAGCATGAAACAAAATGTCACAGTCACAATATTCTGCGTCTAATCATTGCTTTCTTCCAAGGCTATGAGTGGCCTTTATTACCTCCCTGATGTGACACTGAACAGTGAGGCGCTCAAAGTCATGGGTATGGGGAAGGTTGCAGAAGAGGACTCTGGTACTTGTTGCCCCAACAACATTGTCTAAAACGAGTCATCATTTCTCGTTCTGTTAAGACACAAGTTTGAATCATGTGTACATGGTGTAAGTTGTGGAAAATGAATCCTCCAGCCTTTTTTTTTTTTTTTTTGTGGAGGTCTTGCCTGGTTTTAATGCTTGCAGTTCAAGGAAGTTTCATCAGTCCCTACTAGAATTCAGTTTTGCTTTGGAGTGCTGTAGTATTTACTAATTTGAGGAATTTGAGGAAGGACAAAGCTCCTCAGATTAATTTCATAGTATCAGAGGCTTACTGGCAAGTAGTGTTCGGGCTGCCAGAAATCCTCTGAAATCAGTATCTAATTTATATTAAGTTCTAGGGATAGATTAGGCTTTTATGACTGGTTTAGAACATTCTCTATAATTGAGAACTATGGATAAACTGGTCAAAGACAAGGGTGTTTTCTTAACTGAATATCCATGAAGAGTAAACTTTCTTTTTTTTTTTTTAAAGATTTTATTTATTTATTTGACAGAGAGAAACACAGCCAGAGAGGGAACACAAGCAGAGGGACTGAAAGAGGGAGAAGCAGGCTTCCCGCCGAGCAGGAAGCCCGATGTGGAGCTCAATCCCGAGTCTCCAGGATCATGACCTGAGCCGAAGGCAGTCGATCAAGCAACTAAGCCACCCAGGCGCCCCAAGAGTAAACTTTCATAATTCTCTGGATACCCTATTTTTTGAGAGTTGCTATCTGAAGGGACTAAAGTAGACAGAGTGCTAGTGGTCCCAACTTGAAGTTTGCAGAAACGGTTGTTTTTTTTTTTTTTTTTTCCATTCAGCACTTTATTTACTTTATTTACTTTTATTATTTTTTTTATTGTTAATAAAATTTTTTTTCCAGTGTTTCAAGATGCATTCCCCATTCCCCACACCCAGTGCTCCACGCTTTAGGTGTCCCCAGTACCCACCACCAGGCTCTCCCATCCCTCCACCCCCCTCCCTCCAAGTCCCTCAGTTTGTTTCTGGGTTCAAAGTCTCTGTTGTTTCGTTTCCCTCCCTAGATTACCCTAGTTCCCATTCACTTTCCTTCTCCCACTGTCCTCCAGGTTACCCCTCATGCACCGCAAGTAAGTGAAACCAGGCGATACTTGACTTTCTCCTCTTGGCGTATTTCACTCAGCATAATCTCTTCCAGTCCAGTCCATGTTGCTACAAAAGTTGGATATTTATCCTTTCTGACGGAGGGATAGTATTCCATTGTATATATGTACCACATCTTCTTTATCCATTCATCTGGTGATGGGCACCTTGGCTCTTTCCACAGTTTGGCGAGTGTGGCCATTGCTGCGATGAACATTGGGGTGCATATGGCCCTTCTTTTCACTACATCCGTATCTTGGGGGTAAATGCCCAGTAGTGCAATTGCAGGGTCATAGGGTAGCTCTATCTTTAATTTTTTAAGGAATCTCCACACTGTTTTCCAAAGTGGCTGCACCAGTTTACATTCCCACCAACAGTGTAAGAGGGTTCCCCTTTCTCCACAGCCTCTCCAACACTTGTTGTTTTCTGTCTTGTTAATTTTGGCCATTCTGACTGGT
>PITA01027827.1:0-20340 GCA_004023965.1 Spilogale gracilis | reverse complement strand
CCCCCGCCCCCTCCAGCCTCAGTGGGCCCCCCCACTCCCCTCCAGCACGTCCGGCCCCTGAGGCGTGGCCTGGCATCGGGACGGCACGGGGGCCGGGCCACTCTGGACTGGGCAGCCTTGCTCTCCGCCCAGGTCACACCCTCACCGGTCTGAGGCTCCGCGTCTGAAAACGACCCTACGGATTTGCGGGGTGTTTTTCCTTTAAGGAGCTCGAGCTGCCGACAGAAAGCTGCGGGGCCAGGGAGCGCAGCAGCACTTTGGGTGGAAGGAGGAGGACGGCGAGTGCGCAGCTCCCTCAGCCTCTCTAGCTCACATTTTTCTCTGAACGCAGGGAAAATGAGGCCTGGGTCCTGGTTGGGGAAGCTTGACTGCCCAGGGACCCCGGAGAGAATGACCCAGTCCCCCAGCACTCCTGGCTCCCCTCCCGCACCCTGGGCCAGCCTGTTTCCTGAGTACCGCCAGAATGAGGCTGCCCCTTTTGTGAAAACCCTACACTGCCCGGCAAGAAGTCTGGGGCCCTGCAGGAGAGGCCCGGCATCCTGGTGCCCTGCGCCCACTTCCGCTGGCCCCGGGAACACCAGGCCATAGGGAAGCTATCCTGGGCGGTCCAGTCCCTCACACAGCCCTGTGTAGGGCCCAGGGTGTCTCCAGATGGGGACTGATATCCAACGCAGGCTGGAAGGGCAATAGTCTGCTGGAGACGGAGCACCATGGCTGTGTGTGTGTTCGCACACTCAGCACCCGCCGGGGAGCCCAAATGTGTCTCTGCACGGGAGCCACGATACTCCCAACGCCCAGCAGAGGATCCTAGGACACGCCCTCTCACAAAACCCGGATGAGAAGACCGTGCTGGATTTCCCACAATCCCGGGCCTGCGGACCGGAGCCGTTTCATGTGGCTAAAAAACGGGTAACGCCCGAAACTGGGAGCGGAGAGAGCATCTCTTACAGAATCCAGCCCTCCGGCTTCACCCCTACACATCGCGGTGTGGGTCTCATGAATGGAGCCCAGCGTTTGTTTCTCAGGGAACATTTCCACGATGAGTGTGTGTGAAACACCACCCCCCCCCCAGGGATACCATCCAGCTGACTTGTGTCCCTGTAGCCCTATCAGCAGGTGCACCGCTGACCCCTCCCTCGTGCCCCTTTGCAGTCAGTTCTGGGGCTCTGCTTTGGTTTCACCTGCTCCGGCAACTTACGGAAAGGGAGCCACTCAGTGTGTGCCTTTTGGGTCTGGCCCCTGTCACTGAGCCTGCAGGGTTTGTGCCCACCCGACCTGCCGCTCCGGGGAGACGCTCCCGGTCTGGTTAACAGGAATAAAGCTGATCCGAGCTCCCTTGCCTGAGCCTCTGGGAAACAGGTGTTTTCGTTTCTCTGGGGTGAATCCCTAAGAATGGAGCTCCTAGCCATACACAGGTGTATGTTCGTTTTCTGAGACTTCCAGACCTTTTCCCTAAGCAATTGGTCATTTCCCACCCCAGCAGTGGTGCAGGAGCAGCCCGCACGTGGTAGCTTGCTGTAGGAGAACATCCTAGAAGAGATGGCCTGACACAAGGGACTGTCAACGCCTCCGCTCCCAAGGCTCCCAAGCAGGGAGGAATGGGAGAGGCTGGAGAGTTGCCTCTCAGCGGCTGGGGCAGAGGCCCCACCCCCAGATGGTGGCTGGGAGGCTGGAAACTTCCCGTTACGAAGGGACAGACTTCCTCAGTGACATGCCAGCCCCTGAGGTGTCAGAGTCCTAGCTAAGACATCCTGCAAAGCAGTGATTTAAAATGTTGGACTACGTGCTCTCCCAGCTGCCGTTTTGGGAGAAAAGACAGGGAATGGGTGGATGGACTTAGGACGGGCCCTCCAGCAGGGACTGCTCAAATGCTCTGACACTCCTGTGGCCGATGACGTCTTCCAGAAATGGCCACGTCCATCAACAGCTTCCATCCCACACATTCATCTTACAGTGTCACTTAGACCTGCTCCCATGAAGAGCTGGCGGCTCGGCCCCTTCCTTTGACTCTGGGTAAGCCGGCCATACGTGGAAGTGACCCGGTTAAAGGGGACTCTGCCTCTGGCTGGTTCTCTGGGGCAGCTTGCTCTTGGGAGCCAGTCCACGCAGCCACACAGGGAGACCACGTAGAGACCACATGCACAGGTGCTCCAGCTGACAGCCAGGGTCGCCGTCAGAGACGTAAGCGAAAATGCCCCCCATCGTCGTGTTGTCCCCAACTTTTGAGACAGAGAAGCAGGGATAAGCCATCCTTGATGTGGCCACTCCAAATCCTTGACCACGCAGTCTGAGCCTAACAAGTTTCTGGGTTTGGGATGATTTGTTACACAGCAGCAGTGACTAGCACATTCTCAGACATTCTCTGTCCCTCCAGCATCATCCCAGCCCATGGCCGTTCATGAGCCACCACCTGGGGGTGGGAGGCATACATTAGGAATACAAATAACCCTGTCACACTCCCCAGCACCTGCTTTTCTTTTTTTTTTTTTTTAATTTGACAGAGAGAAACACAGCCAGAGAGGGGACACAAGCAGGGGGAGTGAGAGAGGGAGAAGCAGGCTTCCCGCCGAGCAGGGAGCCCGATGTGGGACTCGATCCCAGGTCTCCGGGATCATGACTTGAGCCGAAGGCAGTCGCTCAACCAACTGAGCCACCCAGGCGCCCCCAGCACCTTCTTTTTTAAAAAAAAATTTATTTATTTGACAGAGAGAGAGAGCACACAAGTAGGGGAAGCTGCAGGCAGAGCGAGAGGGAAAAGCAGGCTCCCCCCCAGGCAGGAAGCCCCACATGGGGCTTGATCCAGGACCTGGGGACCAAGACCTGAGTCGAAGGCAGCCACGTCATGACTAAGTCACCGAGGCACCCCAAACCCAGAACCTTCCACCTCACATCATTGCCAAAGGACGCAGCACCGTCTTCCCCACCACGGCAGAGGTGAAGATCATCCCTGACTCCCACCATGACGTGTGGTGCAGTGGCAGGCACAGAAATTGTTAGAGGAGGGGCGCCTGGGTGGCTTGGTCAAGCCACTGCCTTCGGCTCAGGTCATGATCCTGGAGTCCCAGGATCGAGTCCCGCATCGGGCTCCCAGCTCCGTGGGGAGTCTGCTTCTCCGTCTGACCTTCTCCCCTCTCATGCTCTCTCTCACGTACTCTCTCACTGTCAAATAAAATCCTTAAAAAAAATTGTTAGAGGAAGGAGCGGGGGGAAAGATGATGGAACGGAATTCCATCCTGAATTAGGACCCATGAGGACCACACTTGGCGATAATCAGCAGACGGGGCCATAGACTTCGTCCTCCACGGTGTGATCTCATCTGTTCCCCTGTAAAGTGGGGGTGATCACCCAGTCCATCTGCCTCCCAGGAACATCATTAGGCCACGTGGGTAGGAAGTGGCCCCATGTTCCACCCCAATCCCTGGAGGGCACCTGTGGCAATGGCTGAGACTTGGGGGTGCTTTCTGGGGATACGGGCTCAGCCGGAAGCTGGAGTCTCCTATGGCCACCACAGCCCTGGGGCAGGCTGGGGCTGCTTGTCTCTCTTTCTGGGCGCCCAGAGCCCCAGGACTGCAGGAAGCTCCAAGGCCTGGGCCCCACCTGCCCAGTATTCTTCACCTGCGGTCACAGACTCCCGGGCCTCACTGTGCTGCACCCTCTCCCTCCCCCGCTATCTCCCCCAGGCAGCCTCCCAGCCCTCCTCCCCAGGGACTCTGCTGGCCTCGGCTCTGCACTCCCCACACAGGGGCACCCCAGAGGGGGTCACCAAGCCTTTCCAGGGACGATTCTCTTGCTTACCAGGCGCCCCTCAGGCCCTGCTTCTGCAGAACTCTGGAGCCCAGGGCCCCACAATATGTCAGTCACCCCCTTTTCCACCTTAGATGACTGTGATTCCCAAAGGGGCGGTATTTGCTCAAGGACACAGATACGGGGTTTTTCAGATGGGCAGATGGAGCCTCGTCCAGCTTTTAGTCAAAAAAACCACGCAGGTGCCAAGTCTGTCCCTGAGTCAGCCCAGGCTGCTCCTGGCCCAGCTGCAACCCCTCTATGCGTAGACTTTTTGGGGACTCTAATCCTGAGGGCCTGACAGCTGCCTGCCACATGGCTCCCAGGTGCTGCCTCCGCAGAACAGGGCTTCTTCCCTGCTCCTCATGGTCCTCAGCCTCACGCACCAAGACCGGGCTCGCCTCGCAGCTGTTCAGTGTTCTGGGGCACAGACCCCCCACATCAAGCCCTTTGCTGTCTCCTGCCCCTCCCCAGGGGCTCGTGCACGTTCTCAGTAAATGGAGCTCAACTGAACAAATCGGGAAGCAACATCCCAGGTGGTGGATTTCGCATGTCCCTGATGGAAATCCTGGTCTTACTTTGCCTCATCCTCCCCGGTTCCACCTGCAGGGAGTGGGGGGGCCCTGGGTCCTGTGGCTTGCTAGCCTCTGCCTCCAGCTGGTGTATTGTTCAGTCTCAGTCTGGCTCCCTTTGTGGGAGCAGAATCTCCTACAGCAGTCAGAAGCCCACCAGGACCCCCGCCTCGCTGGGGGCACACCTTGTGCTGTTCGGTGGCTGACAGCGGCCCACCCTGGGAAGGGGCTGCTGCAGGGTGGGGGAGGGGCGGGGCAGGCGGTGGCCGCAGTCCGCCCTACACTGCAGGTGGCTCTGGGCTCCCTCAGTCCTGTTTCCTTCCGCAGCAGAGCACCTCCAAGCCCAGACTGTCCACACCGGCACTGGTCTGGCTCACCTGACCCGGCTGTTAAAACGCCCTGGGGCGCATGTCCCACCCTCTGAGCTGGCTTCCTCCTTCCCTCCCCGCAGCTCCCTGCTGCCCATCACGCCTGTCTACATAGGAAGTGCAATTATGAACACTGTTACTGTTTCTTCTCTTGGTAGATGTCCTGGTCCCCGTGTGATCTGGAGGATTCACAATCATGTTTGGAAGAAGTGGGTCACCTACCTCCTCCCGCCAGAATCGCCTCTTTGTTGGCCCAGCCCAGGGCCACGTGACTCCAGAAATGCTCAGGAGAAAGGGGACCTGGAGGCAGGCCAGCCTAAAATGGGCTTCGAGGGTCACCCTGGGAGCAGTGGACTCCCAGCCCACCGAGGCAGCCACTGCGCCTGTCCCCTGTGTGGAGGTAAAGGCCAGGCCTGGGGAGACCCGCAAGCCAGGCAGACCCAGGCCCACCGCCCCCACGGAAGGCTCTCCGCCCTGCATGCGTTAGATGTCCTCGGCTGAGTTCTGCCTGGCTCTGCTCAGTTCTGTGGGGCAGAAGGGAGGACGAGGCAGACACTGCTGAGGAAGGAGATACACAAATGCATTTATCCTCCTAACAGGCTAAAAAAGAAAACCCCAGCCTTCACGGTGTGTGAGAGTGAGCCTGCCTCGGCGGGGCTGTGCCGGGGTCCCTGTCCATTTGCAGCACTCAGGAGCTCTGCACAGACAATCCTTGCCCCGTGTGTTCACACCCTTCCTCCATGAGCACCACCCCACTTTACAGATGGAGAAGGTGAGGCTAGGAGAGGGGAGGCCAGTCGCTGGACCAAAGTCGAGGGCCCACTCAATGCTTCAGAAAGATTAAAGCATTTCCCCACGTCCTCAGCTCCGGAGGTGAGATTCAGGAAGAGATTTGGCAGGGCCTATGGAAATTTTCATCTATTGATTCCTTCTAGAAGCTGCTGATCCATCAGACATAAATCTCATTCCCCTTTTCCAGGACTACACACTGACTCTACCTCGTTGCAAAACGCCGTGAGCTCCTTCCGCGGCGTCGTTAGCTGTATGTCAGGAACCCGTCAGAGCATGTTTGCTGGAGCTGCTGTGACAAATGACCACAAACAGGGGGACCAAAACAATAGCAGTCCATCCCCTCACAGTTCTGGAGGCCAGACCTCAGAGACGAGGCTGCGGGCAGGGCTGTTGCTCTGCGGCTCTGAGCGAGGAGCGTTCCAGGCCCGTCCAGCTTCTGGGGGTGCCACAAGCCCCCTTAGCTCGAAGACTCATGGTGCAGCCTCTCTCCTCGTCCTATGGCCTTCAGTGCGCCTGTGGCACACATTTCCCTCTGCTTTCTAAGGATACTTGGCGTTGGATGTGGGGCCCCTCCTAAGTCCGGGATGAGCTCATCCTGACAGCCTTTATTACCTCTGCGGAGTCCCTGCTTCCCAGTGAGGGCAGGCTCCTGGGTACGAGGGCTTAGGACAGGGACACATCTGGGAGCCCCACGACGGTCAGCCCGTGATGCCCCACTCTACAGATGAGGCAAGTGAGGGTGGAAGGTGCTCAGTGTGGGTCCATCTGAGAGCCTGGGAGTGGGGAGGGGGAAGGGCGTGCCTCGTCTGCAGCTTGTCCTGGCAGACGCTATTTTGGGGACGAGACAGGTCAGACGCTGCCTCGCCTGCTCTCGGAACGTGAGCCCAGGGCTGCTTTTCCTGTGGTGGCCAGGCCTGTGGAGTAAACTCCGGAGAGAAATACAGAGTAGAACGGCAGTGCTGGGGTGCGGGCTCATTGAGAAAATGGTCACTGACGGCCAGAGGAGCTCACCTGCCAAAGCCCAGCTGGAGCATCATTCCGTGAGGCCACCCCACAGCACAGCCCTGGGGTCCCTGAGGGCTCGCGCTCGCCCACAGACCTCCTCTGGGGCCTGTGCCCACTACAGCAGCACCGCCCAGTGGGAAACGCAAGTGAGCCACAATGTCATCTAAAGGGGCTGCACAGCCACTGTAAAAAAGGTACAGCAAGTGGAGTTAACGTTAGTAATATATATACACACGTCGTTGTTTCTTTAGCAAATCTCACTGGAATTTTTTTTTTAAGGATTTTATTTATTTATTTGACAGAGAGAGAGATCACAGGCAGGCAGAGAGGCAGGCAGAGAGAAAGGAGGAAGCAGGCTCCCCGCTGAGCAGAGAGCCCGATGCGGGCCTCGATCCCAGGACCCTGAGATCATGACCTGAGCCGAAGGCAGAGGCTTTAACTGAGCCACCCAGGTACCCACGGAATTTTTTTTTTTAAAGTTGGTTCCACACCCAGCATGGAGTCCAATGCAGGGCTCGAACTCAACAGCCCTGAGCTCGAGTCCCATGCTCTGCCCTGCTGGAGCTAGCCAGCGCCCACAGCCTTGACTCCAAGCTGCAGCTGGGTGGAGGGGCCTGGCCACCAGCTGGTATCGGGGCTAGGGGCCACAGCTGCATTCACTGAGCACATTTGATGGCCAAGGTCCACTGTGCAAGGCAGCTTGGGGAGGCCCAGGCAGGGTGGGGAAGAGAGATGAAGATGGTCACAACTCTGCCCCCAGAGGGGCTGTGTCCTCTGGGCTGCACACCTCCATGATCAGACGGTCAGATTCTGGAGAGGTTGCGGCCTGATGCAGCAGGACCCGGTGCCCACAGGAGGTCCCACTTTCTGTCCAGGGTGCAGGAGCTGGGTCCCGGCAGGTGGCTCTGAGAGGTGCCCTGCCATGTTCCCATCAGAGCAGACATCTTGACCACCACTTGGGGTGGCACGCTTGGGGAGGCAATGAGGACACATGGGAGTGCTGCTTTCTTTCTAAAAGAAAAATCTTGGAGGGGCGCCTGGGTGGCTCAGTTGGTTAAGCGACTGCCTTTGGCTCAGGTCATGATTCCGGAGAACCGGGATCGAGCCCCACATCGGGCTCCCTGCTCGGCGGGAAGGCTGCTTCTCCCTCTCTCACTCCCCCTGCTTGTGTTCCCTCTCTGGCTGTGTTTCTCTCTGCCAAATAAATAAATAAAATCTTTTTAAAAAAATAAATAAATAAAAGAAAAGAAAAATCTTGGAGCAGCACCTGGGTGGTTCAGATGCTTGAGCATCTGTCTCTGGGTTTCAGCTCAGGTCATGGGATCCTGGGATGGAGCCCTGTGTTGGGCTCTGCGCTTACCAAAGTCTGATGGAGATTCTCTCCCTCTGCCCCACCCCCTGTGCTCACTCTTGCAGTCTCCCTCTCAATATTTATTTACTGTGGGAGAGGAAAGAGTTCCAAGTGAGAGCACGGGCAGGGGAGGAGCAGAGGGAGAAGGAGAGGGAGATGGTCCCCAGCCCTACCTGCTGAGCTCCGACCCTGACAAGGGGCTGCATCCCAGGATTCTGAGATCATGACCTGAACCAAAATCAAGAGTCGGCCACGTAATCAACTGAGCCACCCAGACATCCTAAATAAAATCCTATAAATAAATACATAATCCATATATACATAAAATGAATAAGAGTCTTGTTTGCCCACCAGTTTTCCCAGCAAACAGACCGACCTTTCACGAGCTCTGTGCCCACTGCCTACAGCTCAAGTCCTCTGCCCATGTTTCCACTCTACACCAAGCCGTGAGTCTGTTTTGATGGCAAATTCATTCTTGGGTGTGTTGGGGCAGGGCAGGGCTCCCCACCCCCTAACACCTGGGTAGAAATCATGTCTGGAGAGCTACGGACCGCACCCATCCCTCTCATCCCCTCGTCTGGGGGCTCTTCCTGTACCACCCCAGGACTGACTCGGGACAAGGTAGACACTCATCACTGCTGATCAACAGCTGAGTAGCTACAAATGCAGCTAGAAACAGCCTGAACGTTTTTGAAAGACCAATCAATTCATTGTCAACGGCATGAAAGGAAAGAAATGCCTTTCCTGGAAGACCATCTGAGAAGGGGCATGGCCCAGCAGGGAGGATGGCTGTCCCCACCACGTGGGCACAGGACGGGCAGGGAGGCCCATGAGGGTGCCCTCAGCCACGGCTCCACTCCCAGGGCCTAGCACCAGGCACTCAGGAGGTGCTCATGAACATTCACTGAGTAAATGAGGAAGCAAAGGCCGTGCTGTCCTCACAGAACTCCGAGCAGAAAACCTGAGGCTCAGGGGTTTGGGGGCCAGAGCGAAGATGGGGGCCCGACTGAGCAATCTGTAGACAAACCCGTCTCCACATGCTGGGCCACAGGGCGACTCTGAGGGTATCACACTAAGTGAAAGAAGCCCGTCCTGAAAGAGCAAATGCTGGGGGCGCCTGGCTAGCTCAGTCAGGAGAGCACGCAACTCTGGATCACATGAGTTCAAGTCCCATGTTGGGCATACAGCTTACTTAAAAAGAAATAAAAGGGGCGCCTGGGTGGCTCAGTTGGTTAAGCGACTGCCTTCGGCTCAGGTCATGATCCCGGAGACCCAGGATCGAGTCCCACATCGGGCTGCCTGCTCGGCGGGAAGGCTGCTTCTCCCTCTCTCACTCCCCCTGCTTGTGTTCCCTCTCTGGCTGTGTTTCTCCCTGTCAAATAAATAAATAAAATCTTAAAAAAAAAAAAAAAGGAAAGAAATAAAAGTAAGAGAACAAACACTGTGTGATTCCACTCGCATGAGGTCCATAGGGTGTTCGAATTCACAGAAAGTGGAACCATAGGTGCCAGGGACTGGAGGGGGGCCAGGGGGCCAGGGGTTAGCATTTAATGGGGACAGAGTTTCCATTTGGGGAGGAGGAGGAAGTTCAGGAGATGGACAGCGATGGCTGCCGCGTGACAGTGTGAATGTGCTTCGCGCCATGGCCTGGGCTGAGAGGAGGCCTCATGGGACTTCCGCCGCCCCATGGGCTCGGCCACGACACGAACCCGCGGTTCCCAGTGGGTCCCCCGTCACGTAAGCTTCGTGAGCAACAACCCCCAGCCTCCCTTCTGGGGAAACGGATTCTCTGTAAAGGAAGCTGTCCCTTGCAGTCCATACCTTCCTGGACATTTCTGAACCAGAGACCTTGTTAAAGGGTCAGCAGAACATGGCTAATCATGTTGTACTTTTGTTTTTAAAAACAGAAAAAAGCAGGGCGCCTGGGGGGCTCAGTCATTGGGCGTCTGCCTTTGGCTCAGTCATGATCCCCGAGTCCCGGGATCGAGCCCCACATCGGGCTCCCTGCTCGGCGGGAAGCCTGCTTCTCCCTCTCTCACGCCCCCTGCTTGTGTTCCCTCTCTCGCTGTGTTTCTCTCTGTCAAATAAATAAATAAAACCTTAAAAAAAAAAAAAAAAAAAAAAAAAAAACCAGAAAAAAGCAGGGATGCCTGGGGGGCTCAGTCAGTGGAGCGCATGACTCTGGATCTCAGGGATGCTGATTCGGATCCCACGTTGGGTGTGGAGATTACTTAAAAATGAAATCATAGAGGCACCTGGGTGGCTCAGTTGGTTCAGCATCTGCCTTTGGCGCAGGTCATGATCCTCAGGGTCCAGAGATGGAGTCCCGTTTTGGGCTCCCTGCTCAGTGGGGAGTCTGCATCTCCATCTACCTCTGCCCCTCCCCGCTTGTGCGTGCATGCTTTCTCTCCCTCTCTAACAAATAAACAAAATCTTTAAAAAAACAAAAAACAAAACAAAATAAAAACAGAAAAAAGCAATGCTGATGGGGGGGGAATCATCAAACACAAAACATTACCATACAATTCCCCACAAGCTTTTTGTTATTTCCCCATTAGTCAGAAGTCTGAAATAGTCTATGGAAACACAAAGAACAGAGGGCTGCTGTGCGGGACCCTGGGTGTCTCTCTGATCTCCGCCACCCCTGGTGGAAGCCTCTCCACAAAGACAGACGCTGCCCCTCCAAGGATCAGCCTCGAGGGCTGGCCGGAAAAAGGGCCCGTCCGGGCTGTGCTGGGGGAGGGACAGAGACTGTGATCACACGAAGTCACAGCTAGTCTGGCCCTCTGGCCCACGTCGCCAGCACAGAGTGGGTGTGAGCACGGGGACACTCAGGGACAGGCTAAGAGAAGCGCTCCCCCATACTCTGCTACTCGGTGGATGATTCCTCAAGATCCGGTGTGTGAAGACAGCTCTGGGACACGCAGGGACCAACAGCGTTTCCTGCTTGAACTCTGGACTGGCGCCAGGGCTCCCAAGACAAGTTGGATGTCCACGGCAATCATCCTCCTCGTCAGTGACCTCCAAGTCCCCGCACTTCGGATGGCTACACCTGGATTTCCTTTTCTTGGGGAAACAGGAGCAAATAAGAAACCAATGTTGGGGCACTAGGCTGGCTCAGTCAGCACGGAACTCTCGATCTGTTTTTGTTCTTTTTTTTAAAGCTTTTACTTATTTATTTGACACAGAGAGAGAGAGAGATCACAAGTAGGCAGAGAGAGAGGAAGAAGCAGGCTCCCCGCCGAGCAGAGAGCCCGATGCGTGTCTCGATCCCAGGACCCGGAGATCATGACCTGAGCTGAAGGCAGAGGCCCTAACCGACTGAGCCACCCAGGCACCCAATGATCTTTGGGTTTTAAGTTGGAGCCCCATGTTGGGTGTAGAGTACTCAAAAATAAAATCTTGGGGCGCCTGAGTGGCTCAGTCAGTTAAGCATCTGCTTTCAGCTTTGGTCATGATCCTGGGGCCTGGGATCAAGTCCTGCATCAGGCCTCCCTGCTCAGGGGGGAACCTGCTTCTCCCTCTGCCTGCTGCTCCCCTTGCTTGTGCACACTCACTCTCCTTTCTGTGAAATAAATAAAATCTCAAAAAAAAAATAAAGTCATCTTAACCTAATATTTTTTTAACTGACTATACATATTTTAGGGTCAAAATCACCTTAATAATGAAACATTTGCATTTATTTGTGGTGTAAAGTAATGTTTAGCACAATCATTTAAACTTAAATGTTTAAGATCCAAGAAAGAAGAAATGAGTACTGTCGTTTCTCGTTAATTCACACAGAGCACTGAAGAAGTTACTAGCACGAATCAGGTTTAATGTTAATAAACGAGATTGTTGGGGCGCCTGGGTGGCTCAGTCATTAAGCGACTGCCTTCGGCTCAGTTCATGATCCCGGAGACCCAGGATCGAGCCCCACATCGGGCTCCCTGCTCAGCGGGAAGCCTGCTTCTCCCTCTCTCACTCCCCCTGCTTGTGTTCCCTCTCTGGCTGTGTTTCTCTCTGTCAAATAAATAAAATCTTTTAAAAAAAATAAAGAAAGAAAGAAACGAGATTGTCGCCTAAGGACAGCACGCAGGTTCCTGGGTGCAAAGCTGCATCAGGTCCTGAGTTGCTGGGACTTCTCTGCCAGCACTCAGTGCCTAAATACGTAATTTATGTCAAGTGGAAACAATTTAAGAGAACCACTTGGGACTGTGGATACAGACTTGTGAGTGCTCTTGGCTCAATTCTTAGCTTGTGGCCAACCTGCACCCCCAGCGCCGCGGCCAGCACACCCCGAAGGCGCGGGGATGCGGCAAGCTTCCTCCCACTAGCAACTGTCAAAGGAAGCTCCATTTTTACAATTTTCACTTTAAGATTCTACTTTATTTTTTAAATTTTATTTACTTATTTGAGAGAGAGAGAGACACGGCGAGAGAGGGAATACAAGCAGGGGGAGTAAAAGAGGGAGAAGCAGGCTTCCCACCAAGCAGAGAGCCCGACAGGGGACTCGATCCCAGGACCCTGGGACCATGACCTGAGCAGAAGGCAGACGCTTAATGACTGAGCCTCCCAGGCGCCCCTCAAGCCACTCTTAAAAGCAAGCATCCTTGGAACTATGACAGCGTCTTGTGGCCTCAGAGCTGAGGGGTCCTGCTGGGGAGAGGGAGTTCTGCACGGCACTCTGTCACCTTGGTTTCTCTGCCCACTCTGTGCCCGCCCTGTGCCCGCCCCATGCCCTCCCTGTGCCTGCCCCGTACCCGCCCCATGCCCGTCCAGCCGTGGAAGGCAGCAGCTGAGAGTTCCATGCCCCCGACAGAGAGCAGGGGTGTTGCACGTGGGAACTGCAGAGGTCTGGGTGGTCTGTTTCTGGAGACCTCTGGCTGCTGCTGCTTTTGTTAACTTTTATTTTGTTTTAGTAATCTCTACAAACCCAAAGTCGGGCTCCAACTCACAACCCTGAGATCAGGAGCCCCACGCTCTTCAGACTGTGTCAGCCAGGTGCCCTGGAGATCTCTGGCTTCTAATGGTCACCTACCTCTTGCCTGTGGTCAGAGCTCATTTGAGTAAGTTTCCGTTCCTTGAAACCCCAAGACACTTGCCTGTAGGAGCCATGAGGACATCAGGAGGTAAACCATGAAGACCGCCAAGAAAGCACCCGCTGGCGAACGCTCTTCCACAAGACCAGCACTGATGCTGGGTCACTAAGCCGCCAGCCAGGGGGCGGCACCCATCAGCTCCACGTCTCGGAAACAAGCTTTCTAGGGCACAGGCCCAACTAAGAACCCGGAGACAACACAATCTCAACCTCGCAGGGTGGGATTCAGGATTCGCCTGTGTCTGCGAAGGCCTCTGGCCAACAGCACACACTTATGGCTGTTCGGAAGCCCCGCAGGCTACAAGGGGCCCCCTGCCTCCACAGTCACACATAACGCGATATGTCTCTAACCGCCTGTGATGATGGGCTCACACACCTTCACCATCCGCTGGAACTCACCTGCCTGAGAAACCGACTTTCTTTCAGATGGTCCACTTCTCTCTTTCTCTCTCTCTTTTTTTAAAGATTGACTGATGTATTTGAGAGAGAGAAGCAGACTCCCCACTGTGCATGAAGCCTGATGTGGGGCTCGATCCTGAGCTGAAAGCAAGCGCCCATTGGGCCCCTACAAGGGCCCTCAAGTGCCCATCTGTCACCCTCCGAGTCCTTAAAATTGACGTGCAAAAAGAGGTAGGAACGGTACACGGCAAGTTGCTGCCCTCATTTCCCTAAGGACGCACGCTCTGGTGACAGGGTGACAGTCTGAGCCCAGCAGAGGTATGGTGTCCTGTCCAACTCCAGGTCCCACGCTGTCTGGTGCACACACGCCGCCCTCTGGGGACCTGGGCTAACAGCACGGAGCATGGCCGCCCCCAGGCGGCATTTGGCAGCCCTCCTGGGCAGACAAGCACCCCCGCTCAACCTCGGCCCTTGCAAGCCTCCGTGGGAGGGGGTGGTGACACGCTTCCTCTGGCTCCTGACTTTTCCCCTTGGAAATCACCTTTGCTCCCAGCAGCTTAGAAGCCATAGAAGAAATCGGGGCTTAAGGCCGTATTATCATGCCTCGCTCTGTAACACGTAACTTTTGGTTAATGCCACATAACTCATCAGTCCTCGGAGGACACGCCTGCTAACAAGGCCTGGCTCCTGACGCCACCTCGAGGCGGGTGTCCTCTTCTCCTGCAGGCTGCCATTCCCCCACGTCGCACGGCTCCAGGATCGAACACAAAGACAGCCTCAGCATTTTACAACATGCAATCTTACTTTTTAGGTAAATTCTACCCCCAATATGGGGCTCAAATTTACAACCCCATGATCAAGATTCACAGACTCTACCGAAGAAGCCAAACAGGTGCCCCCACGCACTCCTATTTTAAGTAATACTGATTTCAAAAGAATTTAAGGAGCTACTGGCTGCCTCAGTCAGTAAGCATGTGACTTGTGATCCTGAGATCCTGAGTTCAAGCCCCATGTTGGGTGTATAGCTTACTTTAAACAAAATTAAAATAAAAAGATTTTGAGGGGAGCTGCAGTGGCTCAGTCAGGCAGTCTAATTCCTGGTTTTGGCTTAGGTCATGATCTCAGGATTGTGAGATCAAGCCCTGCGTCACGCTCTGCCCTCAGCGGGGAGTCTGCTGGGGATTCTCTCTCTCCTTCGCCCTCTGCCTACACCCTTACTTGCTCTCTCTCTCTCTCTCTCTCTCAAATACATAAATCTTTTAAAAATTTTTGAAGAGTGCCTGAGTGGCTCAGTGGGTTAAAACCTCTGCCTTAAGCTCAGGTCATGATCTCAGGGTCCTGGGATCGAGGCTCGCGTCGGGCTCTCTGCTCAGTGGGGAGCCTGCTTCCTCCTCTCTCTCTGCCTGCCTCTCTGCCTACTTGTGATCTCTCTCTGTCAAATAAATAAAATCTTTAAAAAATAATAAAAAATTTTGAAGATTTTTTAAATATTTATTATTTATTTGAGAGACAGAGAATGAGAGAAAGAGGAAGAGAGAGCGAGCATGAGATAGGTGAAGGTCAGAGGGCAAAGCAGACTCCCCTCTGAGCAAGGAGCCTGATGCGTGACTTGATCCTGGGACCCCAGGATCATGACCTCAGCCGAAGGCAGTCGCTTAACCAAGTGAGCCCCCAACATGCCCTCCCATTTTTTTTTAAAATGAAAAGAATTTCAAAAACAGAGGGATACGATCCAGTAGCAAGTTGTTCAGGAAAACTTTGGAAACTGAGGCTCTACCTCACTAGAGTCAATGGAGGAAAGCTCCCCAAGGCGCCCCTCCCGTCACCGGAGGTCTCCCTGACAGAGAAGCCACACCTGCTTCCACGTCCCCAGGTGCAGGCGACCTGGGCGCTAGGGACCGGCAGGGCCGGGGGCGGGGCCGGGGGTGGGGCCGGGGGCGGGGGCGGGGCCGCTGGCCCTGGGAGAGCCCGCTACATCCCGCTGCAGGTGGCCTCCAAATCATCCCGGTCAGCGGAGGCAAACATGCAGGTCAAAGTACACTGGTATTTTTATACTGTTCTATTCCAAATTGGTAGAATCCAAACCTACGGAACACGGGTACACAGTGCTTGCGTTTTATTGAACGTCATGTCCATGACCCGGGGCCAGCTTGGAATCCAGTCAGGACACAGTCACGTGGCTCGCGGCTCACCAGGGCCCCCGTTCTGCCAGCCCGCCCTGTGCTGACATACGCCAAGGGGCCCCCACAAAGCAGGCATGAGACTCAGTTCACTCACAGGATTTTAGATTCCCAAAGCAGCCGCTTCTCCTGGGAACTCCGACAGCGGGTGGGGGTGGGTCAGAGTGGGCGGGTCACGGTGGGCTCCTAGGTGCTGGTCTTCTTTGGTTTTGGCCTAAGCTTGTTCCAAACTCTCTCCAGGGCCACTTTCCCCATGAAGAAGGTGATGGCAAAATTACGCTTGTACCAGTCTCTACAGAGAAACAGGAGAGACACACATGACATCCCCCGGTAACTGAGGACTAGCGCCCAGCCTATGGGGGGAGGCAAGTCCTCCTGACTACCCCCCACCTTTCCCCACTGTCTCTTCCCTTCTCTGTCCTCATGGAAGCTAAATGGGCCATAAGAACCTTCCTTCCTCCCCCCAGACTGAATAAGGCCCAGATTAAGATGCAGCAAAGTGAATGCCCAGTGCACCCCAACCCCCACCTTTTCCCATTCTGCTGCAATCCTCTAGTTTTTGCTAAAAGACCCCCAAAGAGAAGTCTGTGTCTCCAGAGTCCCGTGGCATTCCTGGAGAGGGACAACTGTTGAGTGACGGGGGCACAGCCACTGGGCCGACAACCGGCAGGACTCAGCGGGGACCATCCTGGTTGGGCACCTTATTTGCATAAGCAGCAAAGGATGGCGTGCTCCGTGGAGAGCTCTTAAGTCCCCACAAGCGCCAACATCATGGAGCTCCACATCCTCTTTTTCTAAATGACCCGAGCTTTTGTGTCATTTCTAGGGAGAGAGTTCCAAGCTGCTCGTAGAAACACTGGGATGGAGCTCACAGTCCCGGGCTCACCTGCCCTGTGAGTTACCGTACGAAACATACGAAACGCACTGAAAACTGCAGCCCCCCCCCACTGCTGACTGGCCAGGCTTGGACAGTTTCCACAACAGAACGCACACATTCCACACTCTGGCGATGCTAAGCCCCGGAGGCTGGAACGCTGGCGGGTGCCAGTGCTTCTCGGCCGAATGAGTGAGTGGGTGCACACGGGACTCTTATTTCAGGACGGACCCAAAGGATTTACTGGGTCTCAGCACAGAAGGAAGGAGACTGACCTACGGCTCCAAAGAAGCAATGGCAAGAGGGAAAAGCACTCGTGTTCTGGAGCCTTTGCACTGGCTGGATAGAAAACCCCTCTCCTCGTGAGAACGATCTTAACATTTCTACCCACTTAAGTGATGTTATAAACAGAATCAGTGCCCTAAATGAACAAGAAAGCCTCCCATTCCCTCAAGGCTAAAGTTCTTGCGTCACTAAGGAAGAGCCAGATTCCCTTCCACCAATACGCTGACAAAGTGTAGGGAAACTCACCTCGTCCTGTTGCCCTAGGGAAAGCAGGGTAGGAGGTGGCGCAGGCACAGGAGGGGACGCTGAGGCGCCTCTGCCCCCTGCCCTCAGGTAAAGCTGGTCCTCTCTGCTGTGAACCCCATACGGCACATAGCCCGCTCACTGGACAGGAGGCATGCCGCGAACACACTACGTGTCCATATCAGAAACCAAAGGTCCAGAGAAACAGAACCAATACTGCTTGACTGAATAACTTAGCTAGCTCAGGGCGACATGACCGCATGAGCCCCACCACGCACACTCTGTGGGACTGATGTCACCGCACGTGTTGGCCTCGTGAGCTCACCCAGCCTCAACCACTGCCACCATGCTCTAGATCTGAGCTTCGCTGCCCATGCTGCCGCTGCCACTATTACTTTCAAAGTAAACCTCAAATATCACAGCCCGTCCTTTCACCTGAAAATACATATTATGTACCACTGACACACTTTTTAAAAACACGTAACCACAGCACTACCACTGCATTTGAAAAAATGAATAATGACATATCAATGCAGCCTGATATTCAGCCACTGTTCAATTTCCTCAGACAAAATACCTTTTACAGGTCGCATGACTATGTCAAGAACCAAAAAAGGACCGTACGCTGCACGAAGCCTCTTTTAACCTGAAGTAGATCCCCCTCCTCTTTAAAATTTTAGTTCCTGGGCACCTGGGGCTCCATCAGTTAAATGTCATGATCCCAGGTCCTGCAATCAGGTCCCACATCGGGCTCCTGACTCAGCAGGGAGTCTGCTTCTCCCTCTCCCTCCGCCCCTCCACCTGTTTGTGCTCTCTCTCTAATAAGTAAGTAAAATCCTCACAAAAAAATAAATAAAATTCTAGTTACTTGTTGAAACTGGATCACTTGTTCTTGTAGAATTTCCAATATCTTGCGACTCTCTCTACTATCATTTCAAACAATGAGCCCCTCTCACCTCCCACCTCATATACCCTTTACCTTTCTCTTGTGAACCGGTATTAGATCTAGAGGTCTGCCTCGATTCCTCTCCACTTTGGGAAGAACATGTCACAGGTGGCACCCCCACTTCGTCCTGCACCTCACGGAGACACCGGCTGCCCCGGAGCGTGCGGCAGGGAGACGCACCGGGTGCAGAGCCATCGCCCGGACCCACGAGCTACAAAGCTCCGCCAGCTTTCCTGCCCAACGGTTCCAGTGGCTACGACTGACTGTGACCTGGGTCCATCATTCCACTGGGAAAATGTTAATTTTTTTTAAAAGATTTTATTTATTTGACAGAGACAGTAAGAGAGGGAACACACGCATGGCGGGGGTGGGGGTGGGGTGGGAGAGGGAGAAACAGGCTTTGTGCTGTACAGGGGGCCCGATGCGATGCGGGGCTCAATCCCAGGACCTTGGTATCATGACTGAGCCAAAGGCAGATACTTAACGACTGAGCCACCCAGGCACTCCTGGAAAACGTTAATTTTCTTTTTTCTTTTCCTTTTATTTTTTAGATTTTATTTATTTATTTGACAGAGAGAAACACAGCTAGAGAGGGAACACAAGCAGGGGGAGTGAGAGAGGGAGAAGCAGGCTTCCCGCCGAGCAGGGAGCCCGATGCAGGACTCGATCCCGGGTCTCCGGGATCATGACCTGAGCCGAAGGCAGTCGCTTAACCACTGAGCCACCCAGGTGTCCCCGAAAATGTTAATTTTCTAATTCCATCACTCCTTCTGCATTAGCTGTCATCCTTCTACAAAGAAAAATGCTCCTTCATGTGGTTACCCTAAAATACAGTCAATGTGGGAAAGGTGTGTATTCTTTGGGTTCTTCTATTTATTTTCAGAATAACGAGTTGGCTGCCTACCTATATCCAGAGGTGACTGTGAGCTTTTCAATACCATTATGATTGCAAAGATCTATGCATATTTGATATATATTTTAATCCACTGAGGAAATGAGCTGAAGTGACTTTATCCTTGGCCTGTGGGAGCCACTCCAGTTGGCCCCTGTGCCATCCTCCCGTGACCCCGCTGGTCTCTGAGCCTCCTCACATTCAGGCACAAGGTGTCCTGACTCATCTTGTGCTGTTCCCACCCCGGACCCACTACTCCAAGGAGCTCAGGTTCCCCTTAGTGGAAAATGCTGTTTAGAACCCAATGTGCAAGCACGAGGGGTACAACTGCCATGGGGGTGCCACACAAGTATCTTTAAGTGAGGGGGCGCCAGGGTGGCTCAGTCGGTTAAGCCTGTGCCTTCAGCTCAGGTCATGATCTCAGAGTCCTGGGATCGAGGCCCACATTGGGCTTTCTGCTTGGCAGGGAGCCTGCTTCCTCCTTTCTCTCTGCCTACCTGTGATCTCTCTCTCTCTGTGTCAAATAAATAAAATCTTTTTTAAAAAAACACGGAAAAACTGAGTTTACGGCAATATCTACCTTTAATATAAACATAAATGACACTAAATACAAATAAGAAAATAATCCTACCCTATATGGAATAATAGTCAAGATTTTAGGAGAAAATGAACGCTTACCTGTTATAACACATGTGCTTCAGAAAATTTTTACTTAAAAATTCCTTGTAGAAGTCAGCCATTTCTTCTGCATCTAATGTTGCTTTTTGGCCTAAAAATTAATTTTAATTTAAACATTAAGACTAATGGGGAGGGACCCATAAACTACTACCGATCTAACAGAGGTCAGCAAGGTTGCAGGATACAAGATCAAAATACATACATCAACTGTATTTTTCTATATACTAGTAATAAACAATTCAAAAATGAAATTAAAACAATTTCAGGGATGGATGGCTGTCAGTGAATCATGCAACTCTTGATCTGGAGGTCATGAGTTTGAGCCTCATGTTGGGGATGGAGTTTACTTAATTGGGAAAAAAGAAAAAAATATATATAAAGAAGAAAGAAAACAATTCCATTTATAATAGCATCAAACATAATAAAGGACCTAGGAATAAATTTGAGAGGAAGTTTAAGACTTACACACTGAAAACTACAAAGCATAGCTAAAAGAAATGAAAGAAGACATAAATAACTAAATGGAAAGACATTCCATGTTCCTGGTTTTAAAGACTTTATACCACAGACGGCAACACACCCCAAACTGACAGACAGCTGCGATATAATCCCTCTCAAAAGCCCAGCTGGCTTCTGGCAGAAACTGACAACCAGACCCTAAAGTACAGGTAAAAATGCAAGGAAACCCATCAGCCAAAACAATCTTGAAAAAGAAGAACAGGGGCACCTGGGTGGCTCAGTTGGTTAAGTGACTGCCTTCGGCTCAGGTCATGATCCGGGAGACCCGGGATCGAGTCCCGCATCGGGCTCCCTGCTTGGCGGGAAGCCTGCTTCTCCCTCTCTCACTCCCCCTGCTTGTGTTCCCTCTCTGGCTGTGTTTTTCTCTGTCAAA
>PITA01027826.1:0-20342 GCA_004023965.1 Spilogale gracilis | reverse complement strand
TATTCTCCTTCAAAGGACAGCAGAAGGACAGAACCACCTGAAGAACTAGGGTCCAGTAATCCTTTCCAAAGTACAGGCCAGATTTTCCTTTTCACAGTGTGCACTGAAAGGTGGAAGGAAGGGAAGGAGAGGGAGGAAGGAAAGAAGGAAGGAAGGAAGGAAGGAAGGAAGGAAGGAAGGAAGGAAGGAAGGAAGGAAGGAAGGAAGGAAGGAAGGAGGGAAAGACAGAAGGAAGGAAGGAAAGATGGAAAGGAGGGAGGGAGGGAGGAAAGAAGGGGGTAGAAGGAGGAAGGAAGGAGAAAATAGAAGACGGGTTTTTTTTATTGTTATCTAACTGATTTCCTCGGTTTTTTTTCTAAGAATATCCCTTGGTCAGCCACTCTATAAGACACTGAATTTATTTTCTCATATGGTAAAAAGTTAGGAAGATACAACATATTTTAAAGATGATGTCTAAATAGCTACTTAGTTGAAAATTTAGTCTTCCTTTGAAAAAAAGGCTTATTTTTGTTGCAATGATTGAGGGTTTTTAAGTTTATTCTTTTATTATTGGTTGTTTGCTTGCTTGCAAAAAGCGAGCTTATTTTTCCAGACAATTATTCAAAGGAGGCTTAAGAAGGATGCATTCTGAAAATAACTCCAGGGGGTTCCTGGGTGGCTTAGTCATTGGGCGTCTGCCTTCAGCTCAGGTCATGATCCCAGGGTCCTGGAATCAAGCCCTGTGTTGGGCTCCCTGGTGGGTAGGAAGCCTGTTTCTCCCTCTCCCACTCTCCCTGTTTGTGTTCCCTCTTTTGCTGTGTCTCTGTCTGTCAAGTAAATGTATACAATATTTAAAAAAAAAATAAAAATAACTCCAGGGGCACCTGGGTGGCTCAATTGTTTAAGTGTCTGCCTTCCTCTAGGGTCATAATCTCAGAGTCCTAGGATCAAGTCCCACATCAGGATCCCTGCTCAGCAGGGAGTGTGCTCTCCCTCTCCCTATGCCCCTCCCCCTGCACATGCTCTCTCTTTCCTTCTCTCTCTCTCAAATAAATAAAATCTTTAAAAAAATAAAAATAATTCCATACAAACTAGAAGATTAACAGTGCAAATGTGTACACACATACACACACACACACACACACACACACACATACACGCGGTATTGCTGTGCCAGCGATCTACTGTCATCAGTGACCATGGCTGAGATGATTTGCCAGTACCTGCTCCCATTGTCCTTCTCCTGTTACTCTTAGCTGGGCCCCTGATACCCAGCTGTGTCTCAGTACCCTCCAGGCTGACTCCTTGCTGGTTAGCGCTCTCCGGGTGAAAATGGAATCATCCATGCTTCTTGCCAGCCCATTTCTAAGCATGAGCTGTAATTTAGTTGCTTGTTTTCTGCCTTGTTTATGTCCATCTTATAACACTATTGAAGGACCTGGGCTGCTATTTTGGTCACCTGTGACACAGTCTGTATGCCTATAATCTATACCACGTAGGAGATTTCCAGGATGGATACTCACTTTTAGTCCTGTCAAACCGTAATAACTGGACTTCCAACACACACCTGGGATTTTGTTTCAAACCTTGCTAAGATCAGTGACTAGCTTATTACTTGGAGCACCGTTCACCGTTCACCGTTCACCGTTCCTGGACTTGCTGCTGATGATTCTGCCCTGCAAGTTCTTGAGCATCGATTCTGTATCAGGCACCAAATTGGGCAACTCACTTACTATGATTAGGGCAGAGTATTGTGATTCTCAAGGCGGGGTTCAAGTTGTAGTTACCAATTACTAACCATATGACTTAGAGCAAGACAATGCCTCAAAGCCTCGGTTTCCTTATTTATAAACTGAGGGCAATAATACTACCCACAACATCGAGTTTCATTAAGAATCAAATGAAGTAACAAATATAGATGATCTTTACATGCTTGGTACTCGATGAGTGTTACTTATAATTATCATATGTTCAATCCCAGAGAAATTTCATAACAACTTTATGTCATAGACATTTTCATACCCATTTCACAAACTAAGAAAATGATATTTAGAGCTAAGTAACCTGCTCAAGGCCAAATAATAGAGCTGGGATTTGAACCCAGGTCCATCTGATTCTGAATTCACTTATGCAGGAAACATTCACTGCATATCCGCGAAGCACTGGGGTATCTAGTGCACTGTGTACAGCAGCTTCATCCCCTGTAGCTGGATCCGGTCTTCTCTACTTAAGCCTACTTAACTCCTAGGACCTCAGAGATAGATATAGTTGGTAAGATGCACCACTTCCTAGCCTCATCCATAAGATTTCACATGCATGACCGTCCTGTGTATTTCCCTGACCACTGGCTGCCAGGAGAGGAGTCAAGATCTGAGAGAATACAAGATTAAAAAACAAACAAACAAACAAACAAACAAACAAAAACTAAGGGAAACTTGGCTCTCTAGTTGCTATTTGAAGCATAGCCCAAGGAAATGTACCTGACTAGGAATACCTGTGTGACCTGTGCAATGGAGAGAAAAGAATATTTACTGTGTTAGACCACAAAAGCGTGGGACTTTTGTTATAGCAGTTAGCTGGCACTGACAAATCCCAAGTGGGTATGATCTCAAGCCAGGCTCGTCCTTGAAGCCTGTGTCCCTACTATTGTGAGTCACTTGCAAGCTGGCCTTGCTCCTGTTCACCTGTGAGCCTCTGCCTCTTGAGGCACCTCTGTGTCTCCGTTGGGTCCTCCAGAAAACTGATACCAAGATAAGAGTACAGGGGGATAATACCTGTGAATGATAAAGGAGGAAGAAGCAGAATTGACCTGAGAAAGTTTTCAGACTACAGCGCTGATCTGACCCTGGTGAAAGAAAACAGGAAGTTCATCAGATCTGATGGTTTTAGTCAAGCCAACATAGTGCTCCAGAACAAAGATGGCCTATTAGAGGTAGAAATGGTCAGAGCCCAGTGCCCATGGACAGGGCTCCCTGGGAAAAGCATCACCTGGCTTCGGAAGCTTGGGTGGATGCAGCCAGACACTCAGATAATTCATTTTGGCAGCTAGACATTCTTTCTTGAAGAGAGATACGATTGATGCATTTATACCTGCTGCACTGCACCTACAAAAACCTCTTCTCTCTCCAAAAATAGGTACTCCTATGAATTTTTAAAATTCCTTCTTAGGCATCAATTTCTCCAGGAAGCTTTTTCCGATCTTCAGAACCAGATTGGGTCAGAATAAGTGCCCCACTCCCAAACACTCAAAAATATCCATGTACTTATCCCTGGAGCCTGTAAATACATCAGAATATGTAGCAAAGGAAAATTAAGGTTGCAGGTGACATTAAGACTACTAATCAGCCAACCTTGAGATTAGGAAGATTATCTTATAATATCCAGAAGAGCAGATATAATCAAAAGGGTCTTTAAGAAGAGGGAAAAGAAGGAAAAGGAGGTCTGGAATATGATATAAAAAAGGCTCAATAGCCATTGCTAGGTTTAAAGATGGCCTTCCATTGTCCAAAGAATGAAGGCAGACTTTAGAAGGGGAAAAGAAAATAAAATGGATTCTGTTCTAGAGCCTCCAGAAAGGAATGCAGCCCTGCTGACACCTTGATTTTTGCCCAGTGAGACCCATTTCAGACTTCTGACCCCCAGGACTATAAGAGAATAAATCTGTGGTGTTTTAAGTGACTAGTTCTGTGAAAATGTGTTACAGCAGCAATAGAACCCAATATAAGTACCCACCTTATGTGCCCGATAACCCACATTTCCATGACTGTGGGATATTTCTTCGCCCTTGCTTATAACTCACATAGTTGTTTACTAAATATTGGTTGAGTTATTCCAGCCTGCTCCATTCCTGGCTATTTAATTATGAACATAACGTGTTGGACATTGACAAAAACCTTCCAAAATCGCTTTTATCTCTAGTTATTTCTGGTTCACAATCACATAAATAGAATTTTAATACTGTATTCCTTTAGGGCCAGTTCTGGGCACATTATAAGTGCTTAATAAATAGTTGTAGAATGTAAAAATGAATGGATGATGTTACAAAGTAGCCTTTATTTATTTGTTTTCTTGTTTGTTCATCATGACAAAAAAAAAAAAATCCAACTGGAGTCAATGAACTAGAGGAGGGGAGATTAGAAAATCCAAAGCAGAAGATCATATCTTGAAAAATGTTATTTTATTTCAAAATATCTTTTTGCTCTCAGCATATTTCCATTTATATAAGGATGACTTTTGAGGTCATGCCCTTAAAATACTATCTTTATATTATATTTGATTTACTTCCAAAATTAAATTTAGAGCAGATTGGTTTTTATAAAAGACCTTTACAAACTGTGACCATTGATATTTGCTTAGTCTCCTGGGCTGGTTGGGGGAAAAGAAGGGAGGTAAAGGAAAGAGAAAACAAAGACAAGTCCAGACTTATTGACTGACAGGCCAGTCAAGGCCCCACAAACCAATGTGACTTTGAAGGAGATGGTGGATATTTATCGTGTTTACCTTCCTAGCTTCCATTCTTCATTCAAGTGTTATTAGAACTCCCACTTCCCATTTGAGAACACTTCCTTTCACCATTCTTTGCCCTTCAAATTGGGAGGCTGCAATCTCAGACCAGTTGGCACATTTTGTATCCCTGGCCCCACTGATTATTTTAGGCCTACCTGCTTGGCCCAAATCAAGCCAGTTAGATATTGGTCTAGGATTTTCTGGGAACTCTTCTTTTCTCACTAGAGTATTGTAGAACTTAAGACTAATTTAGATCTGATGGCAATCATTTTGCCAGGACAAAAGGAAAGACTAAATAAAAATGCAGCCGATGGAAGGTAAAGCAGAGCCAACAATGCAGCCATTCTAGACTGAGTTATTCAAGCCCCTGGAGCCTCATCACCTGAAGGCTGGGCCATCTTAAATTTCTAAGTTAAATGACCAACAGATGTCTGCTTTTGCTTAAGCAAGTTTGAGTTGTTTTTCTGTCACTTGAAAACCAAAACATTCTGACTAATACAGGGAATCATCTCAGTTTTTCAGATCTATAAACTTAAAATTGAGATCTTAAGAAATGATCAGATGCAAAGGAATAAACTCTCATGGACCAAATTTAAAAGAGACTGATGTAGGGCACCTGGGTGGCTCATAAAGCCTCTGCCTTCGGCTCAGGTCATGATCTCAGGGTCCTGGGATCAAGGCCCTAGTCAGGCTCTCTGCTCAGCAGAGAGGCTGCTTCCCCTCTCTCTCTGACTGCCTCTCCGCCTACTTGTGATCTCACTCTGTGTCAAATAAATAAATAAAAACTTTAAAAGAGAGAGAGAGACATAAAAGAGGAGAACACTGATTGAATAGTTCTTTGCAAATGTCAAATATACACCCCTTCTACCTAGGACAGTCATTTCCCAGAATTAGGTTATCTAAAAAGCCAGATCAGCAAACAAAAAAGTTGTCTCAAAAAAGGTTGCTCTGACTGGGGAATCAGAAGAAAGAAAGAGAGCTAATTTGAACCCATTTTATCTGGACCAAGATGAAGTCTTATAATCCACATTGCTGCCAAAAATAACATCTGACTTAGAATTTACAAGGTTCAGGATGCTTTTCTCTCCATGCAGCATTAGATAATCCTCAGACTTCCTTTTTATGCCTCAGATCAACTACCCCTCTTCTGTTCATATATCTAATCAATCGAGTGAACCTTTCTCCAAACAATCAGTCAGAGTCCATTTCTTAAATCGCAATCACATCTTCTTTCTGCCTTCACAAATCTATGTTCTGAACACTTTGGTGGCCATTACAGCTGTTTCCACACTTTCCAGACACAACTTTGCATGAAATTTCTTGGCTTGAACTCATGGGTAGCCAATTTCACCCACTAATGTTGATTCTTGGTAGTTTAGTTCACAGAAGGCAACAAGGGGAAAGCATCTCACTATCACCCCAAATACGACCTACAAGGAGAAACCTAACTAGTACTTGAGAGGTTGTTGTAAATTTGGGTTGAAGTACCTGAAGTATTCATTTTTAAAACTTGATGTAAAATTCATACTATTGAAATGTATAGATCCTAAGCATATAATTCAGTGCATTTTGACAAATGTATACACCCTTGTGACCAACACCCATGTCGTGATAGAGAACATTTCCATAACCTTGAAAAGTTCACATGGCCTCATTTTCATATCTAAAATTTTGGAATCCAGACAATGTTAGTTGTACTCTCAGGATCCATCAATTAAAACAATTCATAGTAACATGAAATTGTTTCAAGTCAGTTATGTTTTTATATAATTATTTGTTTTAATAGTCACAGTTGTATGACATATTTGGGTAAAAGAAGAACTGCTCACATATATTTGAGATATTATTTATGTAATGTTATGGACTGAATGTTTGTGTCTCCCAAAACTCTTATGTTGAATTCCTGCTCTGAATGTCATAGTCTTAGGAGGTGGGACCTTTGTAGGTAATTAGGCCATTAGAATTTTACCCTCATGAACAGAATGAGTGTGCTTATAAAGGAGGCCCTCAAGAGCTCTCTCTGCTCTCTGCCCTGTGAGAATACTGCAAGAAGTCAACAGCCTGCAGCCCAGAAAAGGGTTTTCACCAGACCTTAATCATACTGCCATGCTTATCTTAGACTTCCTGCCTCCAGGACACTGGATAAATGAATTTCTTTTGTTTATAAGCCACCCAGTCTATGGTGCTTTGTTATAGCAGCCTGAATTGACTCAGACATTTGGTGAACAGATAAATACTTAGCATCCACGATGATTCAGACGCCTTTAGAAACAACCTTCCAACCACCTCTGCAGGGTCTGCATCTCACAGATTAACAGCTTCTGACATAGCTATTCCAAATGTGTATGGTTATGAGCATTTGTTCAAAAGCTAAAAGGCACAAAGGGAAGTACAAAAGACTCCTAATATCATCTTGCCCACTGGTATTTCACAGTGGGGTGAAAGTCAAGAGCATGAATGCTAAGATCCGTCTCTGCTACTTAATCATGTAAATATGGGCAAGAAATTAATCCTTTTAAAATCTCAGTTCTTTTCTTCTGTTAAATTGGAATGATAATGATGACTTACCTTATAGAGTTTTTATGAGGATCCAGTGAGATACTGTGTGGAAATTGGAAAACCTTAGTTTTCATTCTTTTATTGCTACTCACTAATAACTGTGGTATTTGAAGGGGTATATTTTACTGACATATTCCCTACATGGTTCTTTTGCCTGGCAAGTTGCATGCTAACTTATGTGGGTAGAGTTCCTTAGTCCAGTGCAAAAGTTTCTTCTGTTCAATTCCAATCAAACAAACAAACAGACAACCCCCCTCCCCACCAAAAAAAAATTCAGCTTGATCACATTAGACTTTCAAAAAATCAGAGAAATAATCTTAGATTCATACTATAATCTAGGAACTGGACTTTATATTCCATGCAGTTAAATCTGAATTTTACAAATTAGGGGGTGGGGGGAAAAGGCCAAAACATAGATGATTTGCTGAAGTCAACACAAACCATTGCAGTAGGAATTAAATCCCATTTTTGGCACTTTGGTGTTTTTTTGTTGTTGTTGTTTTATTTTTTGGGGTTTTTTTTTTTAAGATTATTTATT
The DNA here is from genome assembly GCA_004023965.1 of Spilogale gracilis. Taxonomy (NCBI): domain Eukaryota; kingdom Metazoa; phylum Chordata; class Mammalia; order Carnivora; family Mephitidae; genus Spilogale; species Spilogale gracilis. The sequence continues at coordinate 12,760 of PITA01027826.1, read as the reverse complement.
TATTTATTTGACAGAGAGAAACACAGCTAGAGAGGGAACACAAGCAGAGGGAGTGAGAGAGGGAGAAGCAGGCTTCCTGCCGAGCAGGGAGCCCAATGTGGGACTCGATCCCAGGTCTCTGGGATCATGACCTGAGCCGAAGGCAGTTGCTTAACCAACTGAGCCACCCAGGCGCCCCAACTTCAGTGGTTTTTACTGTTACTTGTTAATAAATAAATCCTATTTCAGGGGATATGTTTTACTGAAGCATTTTTCACTATAGCACCAAACATACAAAAACCTTCCCAGCACTGTTTGCTATGTAGAATCATATCCCTGCCTAAGAAAATATATGTGTGTAAAATTGCCTTTCTGAATTTCTGCTTTTCTGGTATTTTAACTTCCCAGGAGAATAAACATTGGTTCTTCTTGCATCTCTGTAATTTGCTTGCAGGATAGAGTTTGTCTAGGATTGGTTGGGCAGCTAACAACCTTAAAAGGGCAATCCAACTTCATGAGATCTGCTATCACCATTCTCCACCTGTGAGTGAGCCCTTTCCAACCACAGCTGTGCTCCATCTCTGATGTCTAGGGGTTTAGTAACCACCTAATCCACCATGAAGTCCACAGGGGAACTATTAAACTGAATGATTTCAGAGTAACCAGAGATGAATAGCAGTTGAAGCAACATGCCAAGTTAAGTCATAAAACACACCTTCAATGGAATCCTAGGGAACAAGAAATTTGGCTTTCTCTGTCTTCAAATCCAAAACAGTGGAAATGAGAGGTGACAGAAGCAGTTGCCAGCTTTCTATTTCCAGTATTTTATTCATCTCCAGGCCCACGCATGAAGAGCAGGCACCAGAGTTGGTAATTAAGCTGAGAAGGCCTCATTGTCATTTGAGATTCTGTGATACATGTCAGAGGCCACTGGAAAGTTCTGATGGTTCCTGGATGAGGCAAATGTACTTTACATTAACACCGGAAGCCAAACAGTATTACCAGTAATTTGGAAAAAATTGTGTTGGACAAGCTCTACTACTAGAAGTACAATTTGTAGCTGCGATCTCAATGTCACTCAAAGTCAATCTATTTGGAAATGCTTAAGTTGTTAAATAATAAAACTCTCCAGACCCTTTGGCATAGTATTTTTACCCATGCTCTCAATACGGTGGCAAATTACATCTATTCAAGCCCACATATTACAAATTTAATTAAGCCCTTGTTAAAAGATTAAGCTCTAACTCACATACCATATAAGTAGTTCCACCTAATAAAAATAGCTTCCATTTCTTGAGCACCTATTTATCGGATAATAAAAATTATTATTATGTATAGCTCAATATTATTTGAGTGTTACCTGTTAATTCTTAGAAAAGTCATGGGTCTCAAGAGTCAAACAGCCCTGATTTGAGTACCCCAGCTCTACCATTTCATGACCATTTTGCCTCATTGATTCATTTAATCTTTTGAAACTTTACTCTCCTTCTTATTAAATGGGGATAATAGTACTACTTTATGGTATACATCCTATTAAGGGAATAAAGGAAGATTCCCAAGAAGCATAGTGTCTTCAGCATGCCAGTGGCTAATGTTTATTGAGGATTTTTTCTGTACCAGACACTGTGGTAAGTGCTTTCTACTCATTATTTTATTGAATTCTCATAAACACCTTATGGTGTAGTTATTAACACAATCCCCACTATGTAGATGGGGCCATGAGGCTTTATAGCATTGGTTGATTAGATCAATGTCATACCATGAGTAAGTGGCAGAACCAGTATGACTCCAGAATCCGCACTCCTTGCCCCTATGGGGAGGTCTTCAGACACGGGAGAAAGATATGCGATCAATTTAGTGGGCATGACCAGCATTTCTTAATGAAATAAATGAGAAAATATAAAATAGATTCTAATCAAAATATCAGTATGCCCTACAGTAAAGGTAAATACTCCCTGAAATTTTTGTTTTAGTTTTGTATGCATGAGTATTGGGCTTTGCTATATTTCTTACAATAGATTGTGAAAAAAAAATTACATACACTGCATTATACTCTAAGTAATAGATTCTCATTAAGGATCATTGTCTTCCCTTTTCAAGTAATACACCATATTGTTTTATCTGTAAAGGCAAGGATAATGTTATTGCTGCTGTTGCTGTTGTTTTTAGTTTCAATTGGTCACATGGAGTTTGATAACTAATTATTAATCCATTCTAATATTCAGTGACAGTGATTTAACATGAGTTATTTCATTAATTTATTTATTCACTTCTTGAACAAATATTTATTAAGTTCTTACTATGTTCCAGGTATTATGCTAGGACAGGGAATTCCTGTACTCAAAAATCTATAATCCAATGGGAAAAATCAAACACACAATTATAATTAAAGTAATAAGTTCTCCATCAATATATGTAAGAGATTCTGTAGTATCTTATAACCTAGTATATAGGATAAAAGTACAAAGACACTAGAGTCAAATGAACCAAAAAAAAAAAAGTTGAATTATTTCAGGGGTAGCAGAGAAAGCTCTGCGTAAGAAACATATTTAAATTTGGACCTGAAGGTTGAGCAAGAGATATCCTGGGGAAGGAGAGACCGAGATGGGTAGGATGTTAGGTAAAAGGAGAGAACATATAAAGACCCAGAAGTGAAAGAGAGAAAAATAAGTTGAAGGTACTGAAAACCCATCATAGCTGGAGTATAGAGTGTGAGAGAGCCATGGAAGAGGTGATGCTGGGGAAGAGGAGATGTCTTAGGTGCAAACTATTGTCAGGTCACTAGCAAGGTAAGAAGACTGCCAAGTGCAAGTCTGTAAACTGTTGCAGAGTTGCTCACTGAATTCAAGTATGCCTTAATGCATGCCTACTGAACTCCAAAGAGTCTTTGTTTATTCCAGTACCTTGCTCCTAAATGGCCTCAAACCAGCGACACAGGAAGCTTGCTTTGTCCCCCACTCATCCTTGACTCTAGGAGTCCTTCGGAATCCACGAGATATTGAGAGAACACGGAATCTCATCTTTCTCTCTGCCCTTCCTCTATCGCTGTTAGGAGTGTGGTCTCTGGATTGAGACAGGTCTTATACTGAGCTATGAACAGGTTGCTTGTTCTGTTTTTTTCACTTATAAAATGAAGAGACTAATAGTTCCTGTCTCATAGGATTGTTCTAAAGACCCAATAAAGTAGCACATGTAAAATACTTGGCACATAGCAAGGGCTTCATACACTCAAAGTGCTACTTTTAAAAACTTACTGGAAGTTTCTGCATATGCTTGGAAGAGGAGGCATTTAAATTTGTTATAAAGACTTTAATTTCAGACATTTTAAAAACTTACGAAAGGTCAATAAAGAACAATTATCTTATTTGGCTATGCATTAAGTAATGCAGGGAGACACAAAAATCAAGCATGAGCCATGTCAAATCAATAAAGGAAGCCAGTTTAATTTCCATAAATGGGTTGCAATGTTGCTGTTCCCCCTTTTCTCTTATATACAAATCTCCCACTTGCCTCTTTTTCTAAGATGTTGGAATGATGTATGATGAAAGTTTCTCAAGTACTAGTGAGACTGAAGCAATTTCCTACATAATGTACCACAAACAGATTTAGAAGTGTCAGTTTTAGATGCTATGATGCATATTCGAATTTTCCATGCAATGGCTTAGATAGTAGCATGAATAAGCTGAAGGGCCAGTGAGCTAAAATACTTCCTGTATGTTTCACATTCTGGAATATTAATAAATTAGAAAATCAAAATGACAGCAATTTAGGGCTTCTCATGTCCCCTTAATACAGGCTCATTTCTTTGGGTCCAATTTCAGACAAAGAAAAGAATGATAATGGAAAAGAACACAGCAGGGGAAACCAGAATGATGAACAAAAAAAGGAATGAAAGCAAAAATCAAAGGGTCAGCATCAAAATACTCCATCTCCACAAAACAATTCTTATTATAGCCTCCCCTCTTAGCAGAATCCCCAGCTGAGTCACTGAGCTGTTGTATCAAAAACTGGAAACTTTTGTAAGTTGCAACACATCACTCATTGTTTATTTCCAGTCGGAAAGAAAGTTAGAGTTTACATTTTAGAACATTCTAGCTTGATGTGACTTTTCCTTGCTATCTTAGGATGAGTTTCTCAGAAGTACAGAATCTTTGCTTCTCATCAACTTTTTCTTTTCTGCTCAGTGTGGCGGAGAATGCCTTGTCCCTAGAAAGTCAGCTGGTGGTCTGAAGAAAAAGCTCCATTCCACACTGAGGGGTCCATAATAGAGCAACACTGAGGCAGTCCCAGTGTGGCGGAGTAGAGTTCACTTGGAGTTGGATGTGGAAAGAAGAAATTCAAAGAGGATGATAAATTCCATGTGAAGCTAAAGGAAAACCCTGTGTTAGTCAGGTATCTTTGTAGTTCCAGTGACAATACCCTGACTCCAACATATAAGCAACAAAGGAAACTTGATTGACTCACATATCCCAAAAGTCAAAATCAAGAGCCCTTAGAACAGTTGTGGAACCTCCGATTGCTAACCAGACCCCACGCCGCTGTCTTCACAGGCGGCTCTCCTCTGTGAGAGCAAGGACGACCATGCACAGCCGACTTCTAAGACTTCATAGAACGGACTTCAGCTTCAAAACCTCATCTGGAGAAGGTCACCTCCTTCGCAGTCCGGGAGTCTTGAGACCAGGCCTGGGCGATAGGCCAGCAAAGGGTATGGACAATTCTATAAAGGAAAACAGAGATTCTGCTACCCCAAGCAGAAGAGCAGAAATTGGGGCAGGTAAAAACCTACAAAACATAACTGCTATGCCCTTCAGATGAGCTTTCTGATTATCAACTAGAAGCAGACATTTCATGATCAGAGATAGCCCTTTATTCTCTCATTTGCACATGGACTCATCATCTGTTATTTTTCCTTAGGAAAATGTCAAAGACATTATGACACATTGTGCTATACCTAAGTGCTATGCCATTTTGAAGCTCAGAGTACCAGTAGACATGACAAGTTCTTCCTGTGAGTTTGCTGACATGGGGTAGGTTAACACCCATGCTAAATCAAGCCGCCGGCTTCCATAGCTCCAAGGTAAAGCAAGGATGTGTCCGCCAGTTTTCTGACAGGAACTGATCACTTCGGGTAGAGACTTCTTGCTTCTTTTTCTTGTAAAAGTGCCTTCATATCTCTGATCTCTCACATTTCTTCCCATTTTGCTGACCAGATGGGAACCACCATTATTCATATTAGGGATTCCCAACTGTTTTAAGAAAGAGAAATCCTTTCAGACATAACAGTGTATAAATGTCATAGTAGTTGAATCCCTTACCTATATTGATTAATTGACTAAAAAAAATACATAATAGCAAATAAATTTAGTAAAATTAATATTAAAACAAGTTGTATCATATTAACTACAATAGCACCTATTTACAAGTGAAAAATAAATGTGCATGTATGTGTAAGGGTATTATTTATTTAAATCTACAAAGGGATGCAAAGATCTCTTGAAATAATTTCAAAAACCCATTCCACAATAGGTTCAAAACCTGGGTTCAGATGACTTAGAATGATTCTTTTTGTAGTTCTGGTGTTTGTTTTAACTCAAAAGGTGAACACCTCAGAATCCTGCATTCAGCCTTCCCCCATTTTTCTGTTTCTGTTTCCTTTTAATAAGGTAATAAATAAATAAATTTCCTTTAATAAGCTCAAACTCTAGTTGCAAGAGAAAGAGGACTAACCAGCAGCCAAGGGAGTTGACAAGAGACTCACTGTCAAGACGGTGAGTGAACACAGACCAGACACTGAAAATGAAAGTGAGTCAACCAAGACACGCAGTCCAGGTTGAAGTCATCCACCAGAAGAGAAAAATGGAAAGTGTTGGTTTAAGACCTATCTTTCAAAGAATGATAAATCTCATCAGAGGCATAGAACTTTACTTTCAATCAGGATACAAAATTAGAAAAGAAACAGTTTTATCAAAGGAAAATTTGTTTAAAAAGTAAAGATTTAATGTGAAGATAATTTTTGAGGTTGCATATTAGACTGCAATTTGGATTGACAGCTGACAACTGCATTTGGATTTCATTACACATGTTCTGTGTAACACTCCTCACTGTCATCCCCTGATGAGCTCCTAATCTCCCTCCTAAATCCTTTCTCCAACCTCACAGATGAGTCACAGTGCCGATGACTGAACTATTCAGTGGGAACAGACTCAAGACTATAACCCTGGACCACAGAATTTCCTCTGAACCTTGAGAGGAAAACTGTAAATAGGAAAAAAAAATAAGGAAAATTTAATTTTGACTTGTGTCCCCAAATCATAAGCATTTATAGTTGGGAAGTTCCAGTCCTAATTTGTAAATATCCAACATTTGATAACCAGTATGTTAATACAGATATAGGTCCAAAAAGGTACATTCAGCTGACAAATTGTATAAAAAAGAAAAACAATTTATTTGTTGCTTTTAAAGATTTTATTTATTTATTTTTCCAGAGAGAGAGAGAGAGACAATGCGCACAAGCAGGGGCTATGGCAGATAGAGGAAGAAACAGGCTTTTCACTGAGCAGGGAGCCAGATGTGGGGCTTGATCTCAGGACCCTGGGATCATGACCTGAGCTCAAGGCAGTCACTTAACCAACTAAGCCACCTGGGTGCCCCAAGAGAAACAATTTAAAAATTGAGTGCAATAGCATTTATTATATACAAAAGTGTTACTGTATTTAAATTACTGCTTTATTCTCATATAAAGCATGGGGGCCACTCGTTTAACCACTCAGCCTAAAGCTCTTATGGTTAACCCCAGGGGCTTTGGAAGGAAATAAGCCAAGCCAAGAAATCCTAGTTCTGCCATTAACCAGTGGTATAACCCAGATCAAGTCACTCAACTTGTTCAGAATACAGTTTCCTTATTTTTATGGTAGTATTACAAATTTGTAAAATAATATTAGTTATTATGACATAATTAATGTAAAATACTTAGCAAAATGAATAGAACATACCAACTAGTAATAAATGTTGGCTTTTGTTATAGATTGTGATAGAAACAGGATATCGTACCTATAATCTAACTTGGGACTCCTATTTCCATCCCAGCTAATCAGAGAACTTGGTCTATGTCTGCTCAGATTCTTCTCTTCCCCTTACCTTAGGCTCTAAGATAAATTTGCCAAACTAGTGCCTAACCCTTTTTTGTAAGCAGAACCACATAAAGAAAACAAAAGGCAGAAATAAAAATGGCAGAGAGGCGAGTAGATCTGCACAATGAAGAACTGAAGGAGGGTGGTAGGGGACAAAGGTCATGGGTTTCTCATGATAATAATAATTCTCATTATTCTCATTCACTCTCAATACTAGTGAAGCATTTATTTAAAAATAAATAAATAAAATTGTTTATTGTTACTCCCTAGTCCCCATCAGAGAGCTGGTCTCTAGAGCAGCTTTGGTGTCTGACAAACTGCACAGGGGCACAGGAAACTTTGAAAAGCTATCTTACTAGGGATTATAAATTGAATCTACTTTCATGATCTTTAGGAGATGAAAGTAGGTTATCTTTCAGTTGCAATTACTTTGATTTCTGTACAGTGCTTTTTAATGGAGCATCAGGTGGAGATTGGATGCGGGGCCCAATTTAGATTTTGTCCGGGACAGTGTGTGATCCACCCCTCCCACCATGCCCAAGCCACCAGGAATTTTGGTGGAGGTACCTGTGAATGTGAATGAAAGTCCCTCTGGGCTCCCCCCCACCAGAATCTGGAAAGCCATGTACCCTGTGGGCCAGCGAAATATGTCCTTTGTGTGCTTATTCAAGACACTATTCCATTTAATCGTCCTCCCGGTAATCATATCTCTGTATCTCTCATCTGTATTCCTTGATCCCTGTGCCTCAATGGTCTCAACTTCTGTGAGTTTAAGCAATCACTCTGTACCCTGCAGTAACAATACTAATCCTGTCTCTAGGGCAGGTGCAAAAGCAGTTAAAGATTTAACTGCACCACCCAACTTCCTCACTTGGGAATAGTAAAAGACTGGGGCCCCTGTCAGTCAAGAGAGACAAAGGCAGAGCCAGAGGCAAAAGCAAAGAGCCTGCAAAGAGAGACAGAAGCAAAGAGAGACAGAAACAGAAGCAGACAGAGAGCAACAGAGACAGAAGCAGAGACAGAGAGCCAGAGCCAGAACTAGAGAGCCAGAACTAGAGGGCCAGAACTAGAGCTAGAGCTAGAGAGCCAGAGCGTGCGCCTGAGCCTGCTTCATAGGTCTCTCCTGACTGACCTCGGGTCTGTCAGCTGCATCAGATCTCCGTGTCTGTGCCATTATTTCGCCTGCCAGACATCCCATGGTTCGGGACCCACCTCTCTGCCGAGGCTGGTCCCCGGCGACAAGACTTAGTTCCTGCAGCCACATTTCCTGAATTATCACGTGGCACTTCTCTAACAGTGCTGTGACAGGCTTGAACGGACACGATTGCTCCTCTTCCTGACGCGTGTATGTCCTGGGTGAACCACATAAACTTAGACAAGTGAGCCTTCTCTTTTTCCATCGAGCTCTTCTCTACTAGCAGCCCCCCCCCCCAAATTAGGCCTGACCTTAACAGGAACATACAGTAGTCAGTAGTGCAGTTGTAGACACAACATCTTTATTGTTACTCCCTAGTCCCCAAACCCAGCCTTAAGCAGGTTGGGGGAAGTGACTAGAGAAGGCAAAGTAATACAGCTGTTTCTCAGATGTCAGATTCCTTCCACGACAGTGATGTGGTCAAGTTCAACTATGGCACCAGTTTGGGGTTAAATTCCAAAGTATGAAGTTGGTATTTCTCTTTGAAAACACACATCAAAACTCTTCTGTATGGACCTGTTCCAGTAATTACACTCTTTTGCTAAGGACAGAACATCACCTGTTAGAGAGCTATTGAACATCTTAAATTCATATAGTGACCAAACCAGAGCTTACAAGAAGAAAAGATCACTTTCATAAATTTCAAATATATGACTGAACAATCAACACAATTCAAATGTTTTAAACATTTAAATCATTCCTGCCCTTACTCATCCTTCAAATAGCAGAACTCAAGACTGCTTTTGTGGTGGGCATTACATCAGCCTCTAAATCACTCTTACATAATCAGTTGACTTCATGGCCTTCAGATATTCGAACAGTTTCCACCAATTGCCAATCTTAACATCACCGACACAGTGTGTTTTCAATCACCAGCCTCACTAATGGCCTCCTGAAACTAATGCATAAAGAAGTATTGGAAAGTTTCCTGTGTGGTCTCAGCGTTGTATGTATTTTCTACATGGCAGTAAAATAATTTGCTGTTATTACATATTAAGCCATGGGGATTTTCTCTTCCCATATAAAATGTGCAAGTCAAACAACCCAAACCCCCTTACTCTACACAGGGAACTTCAAGTACTCACTCTATTTTCCAAACAAATCAGAGGATCTATATAGGCTCTAACACCAAGGACTTTGTGTGTTTGTTGTAAACAAGTCAGAGAGAGGATAATCAAAAAATACTTCTTGGTAGCAACTAAATCAAGATCACTGACGACCAGCCTAAGCCAGTTATAAATTTTATGGCAATTTTTTTAATGAGGCAAAAGAAGAGATTTTATCAGCATTTTGTTTTTCAGCATCGAATTAAAGAAAGCAGGAGAAAGAGAAAATAATCTCAGGTACATGATGTTTGGGAGAGGGACATGGAAAAGAGTGGGTAAAAAGGAATATAAAGTAAAAGCCAAACAGCTAAAATTAACAAGTCAGGAAATGATAGGTGTTGGTGAGGATGCGGGGAAAGGGGAACCCTCCTACACTGTTGGTGGGAATGCAAGCTGGTGCAGCCACTCTGGAAAACAGGATGGGGTTCCTCAGAAGGTTGAAAAATAGTGCTACCCTATAACCCGGCAATCACACTACTGGGGAATTACCCCAAAGATACAGATGTAGTGATGCAAAGGGGCACGTGCACCCCAATGTCTATAGCAGCAATGTCCACAATAGCCAAACTGTGGAAAGAGCAGAGACGTCCACTGACCGATGAATGGATAAAGAAGATGTGGTATGTGTAGAAAATGGACTACTCCTCAGTCATCAAAAATATGAACTCTTGCTATTTGCAAAGATGTGGATGGAACTGGAGGGTATTATGCTGAGTGAAGTAAGTCAATCAGAGAAAGACAATTATCATATGACCTCTCTCATATGTGTACTTTGAAAAACAAGGCAGAGGATCATAGGGAAAGAGAGGGAAAAAATAAAACAAGATGAAACCAGAAAGGCAGGTAAACCATAAGAGACTCTTAAATCTCAGGAAACAAACTGAGGGTTTCTGGAGGGGAGAGGGGTGAGGAATGGAGTGGCTGGATGGTGGATATTGGGGGGTCTGTGCTGTGAGCACTGTATATTGTGTAAGACTGATGAATCACAGACCTGTACTCCCGAAACAAATAATACATTACAGGTTAAATAATTTTAAGAAATAATAATAAATTTTAAAAAAGAATCAAAATAAAAGCCAAACAGAGGCCAAGTAGCTTGAGTTTATACAGCTTTTAACTTAAGGAAAGAAAGTTTTGATATGTTTTTTTCCTTGAGGGAAGCCTGCAGAAAGAGTTCTGTGCCAACGTGACCTTGGCAAACATAAAGAAAGATCAGAGTTTGGGCATTTGGTCTGAAGCATCAGGGAGAAAAGTGGGAGGGAGGTCAGAAATAGATTGGGTAGAGATAGAAAAGAGCAGAGGAGAAACTGTGCCCCCAAAATAATAACCAGATCCAGATCATGATTATTAGGACCAACAGTTCTTTCAACAGTCCTAACCACTGCAGCTCTTCCTTCGGAAACTGGTTTGAAAACCTCTTTGGTAATAGAACTACTTTGACAACCTGATATAGAAAGTTAGCATTCCCATTAGAGACTATGAAAATCTATTCTGATTAAATAAGAACCTGAACAAGCCAAAGTAAACTTAAGGCTCACTGTTCCAAACTCAATTAGACCTCCTATTACGTCATTTAGAGGTCACTAGCCAAAAGTAAGCCCAAAATGGTATTTTTCTTTTTTAAGAATGGTAATTTTGAAGGAAAATAGGTGGGAAAGGGGCAAAAGCCCTGAGGACCTGGTCTTCATTTACATCTGCATATAAAGCCAGGTGGTTGGGGAGGCTTGAGAAAGAAAATGGGGCTGACAAGTGCCTTTAGGGAGGTAGCTAGTAATTCTTAAAGCAAGAACTCATGTTAATGCATAAGCAACCAGTCTCAGCACAGCAAGAATTCTGCCCAGAATCAAGCATTAGTGTTTAGTTACGTTACCTTTGATGCAAAACCGATCTTTGTTCTTCATGATGTTACCACCAGCCTTTATTTTGTTCTCACAGTTTGTTTTTCATCCCTGGCTTTTGCTGTTGGTGATGCCTTTAACTTTATCATCTAAGATCTTGCCTTCTCACTTTCATTGTCTTAAGAAGAAAAAAAAAGGAGGTCACAGAAACCTTGTCTTTTCTAAAAGAATATTTTTAAATCCACAAACCCATCTCTGTTACCTAAGGGGTCCTTTTTGAGTTTCCCATGATAGGTTTGTGAGGAAAAACAGAAAACCCTAGAAGGCCCAGAGTTTCATTTTACATTTTATTTAATTAATGGAGTTCCATTATCTGTTCTAATGAATTAAAAAATAAAGTAATGGAGACCGCTTTCCTATGGACACAAGGTACCAATAATACTTAACTGTATAAGTCAAAAAGAAGAGTGTTCAAGACAGTAACAAAGTAGGTTAAGGATGGGATAATGCACATACTAAAGTTGTCGCTTTTCTAGACCTCTGAAGGAAAGGGAAGAGTTCAGAGCTACTGGAAAAGTAGTCATGTCCTAAGTAAAGCAAAATTTGGGAGAAGTACAAAAAAAAGAAAAAAGTTATATCCTTGTTATTTAGCACCTAAAATTTTTCTATTCAAATGAGAAAGAAGACAGACAATAAATAGCTAAATAAAGAGACAATTCAAGCAATTTATCATAATGAACAGCAATCAATTTCCACAAAGAAAATATCATAAAGACATAATTGGACACAGCAAAATACTTGATATAAGAATTTTCATTTCAAAGTTTACTTGCTTGAATTCAAATTCCCATGCTTCAACACATCCTAGGGAGAACTGCAGTTCTTCCCCCGTCAGACCCCAAGCCTGCCATCCTGCTTCTGGTTCAGACTTTGCTTCTCTCGGTCGATTAGAAAATGAAGAAAAAGACTCCCTGCAGTAGGAACTAAAGAGGTCTTGGGTTTGTGTCCTACATCTTAAATCAGCTGTTAACAAATACACTTAATCACAACTTTTGGTAAACTTTATCCAGATGAATTTCTGAAGGGTGTCCCTAGACTGACTGCAAAACCCCAGGCTGGCACCCGGACACACAGCCTGCAGTCAGAGAAGGAACTGCATTTGGTTTAATGCTCTGCTGTCACTGGGTCCCTCAAATTACGTGCCGGTTCTCCCACCACTCCTCCGCCTGTTTCCTTATCTGTAGAGTCAGACCTGGAAGATCTCAAGCATCATACTGGCTCCAGGTAGTGAGGGCACGACCACTTACGGAAAACTTGTCATTTAGGGAGCACACTGCCCCAAGGGCTCTGAGGAGGTTTCTCCAGGACCCCATCTCAGGACACAGCCTCATTCGTTAATTGACCACCATTCCCAGATGATAGAAACAGTAGGATTTAATGCACTGCAGGATTCTCCTGGTCCTTCTTTCTCCTCTGAATGACCAAACTCTCATCACAGCACCACTGGCCAGT